>LBNU01003689.1:132501-145415 GCA_014162995.1 Artemisia annua | reverse complement strand
GAGTATCCCTGGGGTTTCAAACTCAACTTGTAAGCACACTCCCCTCGATCAAGCACTTGACTTGGAAATTAAACCCATTTTCCATTCCCATATCTATTAAACAACAGACACCTTAAGCTAATAAAATACACCTAAACATGTGTACTAAGAGCGTATATTAGACAAACCCAAAATTTGATCCTCACCTGTTTTCTATTAATAAAACTAATACAAATCTCTAAATCCTACCCGAACATACAGCAACAGGCTCTAAGTCCTCTAACGTTCAAAAACACTCATGGTGACACTACCTTCACCTATACACACAACAATATGACATACCTAGTCATAGTATTCATCCGAGAATACATTGGTTTGAACCCCATTCACTTCTGGTTGCGGCTCAGAAACGATCTCATAAATAATGTCATCTACCTCATCATCTTCATCTTGCTCTTCGCGCTCAGTTTGCATCATTTCCTTGGCTCGGGTTTCATCCCGATTGTTCATTGCCTCTTCATAGGATGACTCATACCAAACCATTCCTCTACCTATAATTCCTTTGTTGTGGAAGTCCCTCAATCGATCTTGCTTTGTTTTTTCTGAACTCTTGGGCTCCCCCCAGTAATCGTATCTATACAACGGGTTTTCAGGGTCGTATCTGTCTTTTGCAACACTAGTTGGATCATGGTACCTTCCTGGTTCGTCTAATGGTAGACCCACCGCTCTACGGCTGCCACAAAGGTTCAATATGTTAGATTATTAATTGTACTTTTAAAAATTTAGTAGAGTAAATTGTAGAGTTTCAAAATCAAATTTTAAGGGTCTATGTTTTGAATTTAAAACCACATACGTATCCCGCTAACTTTTTAAGGGTGTCTATACCCATCTTATCTGATCCCTTTAGTTAACTACTGTATAAGATTATAACATAGACCATTAAATTTCTGAATTTGAACCATTTTTAGTATAAATACAATCTTGTGTGATGTTTTGAATGAATACCAGCTTATGTCTCTAAGCAAAGCTTCTCTTTCCTCGACTGACCGACGCCAATGAACCAAATCGTATTCATCCATTTCATGATTACGCCTCAACTTGTCAATTTTGTAAGATGTTGCACCTTTTTCCATTGCTTCAATTTTCAATTTATTATGATGCTGTAACAAAACATATGTAGATTCAAATGCACAAGTCTTCCAAGCAAAAAAGACATGATGTTATATCAACAATGATATTAGAAGAAGATAGTGTGCGAACGTGCTTAAACTGTTTGGAGTAGTAATAAATAAACAATAAAACGTCCCAGTAATTTTATAGATTTTGATTCTTTATGAAATGAATAGATATAGTGACCAAAAAGGACATTTTACGCACCTGGCGCTCTTCAAAAGCAGCTTCCAAGTCGAGATCTTTCACGCTCACGTTCTGAAGGATATAAAAAATGTTAATAGTTTGCGAGCTTAAAAAAAACATGAAGTGCTCACTGATTGAAGAGTACTCACCACAATCCTTTTGGGTAGGAGACTTTCCTTGTAATAATCTTGGGTATATTCAACACTGTTTTCTTCATCAAATTCCTCCTCATCGGTTAACTCTGACAGCTTTTTACCCTCGTATTTATCAGGATTAATCTCCATATCATCCATAATCAATTGTTCAGCAACATGTATTTGCCATAACTGCAAAGCATAAAGAAATGCAGTTGCCATAATCAATTTCCGCCCCACAAAAATTTTGTACTTTACAGAAGTAATTAAAAAACTTAGTAAGAAATTATAAATTAAATAATTTCCCTGCTACAGTGTGTAGGTATATATAATGGACTAACATGAAAAGCTTAACAAATTGGAAACTAATCAAAGTGAAAGTATCAAGTGTAAGAAGAATACCGTATTGACGTAAGGGTGATTACATATAAGAGGTTCCTCCTCCACCTTGATTCCTGGATCATCTCTAGAAACAGGGGGCCTTCGACAATCACGCTGGTGAAAGAGTATATTAAGTATTACAAAGTACAAAAGTTAAGGACTGACGAGAAAGAAATAAATGAATCCTTTTCAATAGAGGTGACAATTTAGTCGACTTGGGTTGTTTTTCATCCCAATGAT
Source organism: Artemisia annua (assembly GCA_014162995.1). Taxonomy (NCBI): domain Eukaryota; kingdom Viridiplantae; phylum Streptophyta; class Magnoliopsida; order Asterales; family Asteraceae; genus Artemisia; species Artemisia annua. The sequence goes on along the minus strand of LBNU01003689.1, from coordinate 143,325 downwards.
TCAAATGGATCAAATTAAAATATTTGGCTAAGAGGTGAACGGGTTGAACGGGTTGTAAGTCGTTGAAAGTCTATTTCCAATACATACAACTTCCTAAATACTTTTATACAAAAAACTAGATTACTGTTGTATAAAAAATCATAATTAACGCAGTACCGCTTTTGTAAAGAAATTGGAAAAAAGAAAAAAGGGAACTACTTGAGGGTCAACGTGAACCGGCCTGGCCCATCATGACCCGTTACAAACCCTCCCGACCCACCCATCATGCCCCCTCTACATTTCTAGAAAAAGATCAATACTTACACGTAACTCATCCATATTAGTATCTTCCTCTCGATGGAAAATTGGTGGGTACTCGAATCTCTTAAAACTGCAGGTAGAAAGACGGCAGCACATTATTATAAATCAAATATTCAGATTGTAATGTTTAGTTGGTTAACTAATTATTTACGATATAAGAAGAAAGAAACTTCCACATACATAAGGTGGTCAATATTAGGATCAACAAAGCGCATCTCGATAGGAAATCGGAAACGGTAAGGATCTCGTTTTGCCTGCATAATAGACGAATGTCAGAACAACTGAATGCATAATAGAATATTTTCACATGTGGGTGAAAACTTTAGGCTTTTTTAAGAGTCAGAACTCACCAGAATTTCAACGATAACGTGCATGCCAACTTTAATATGATGTCGAATCCAATACCAGTCATTACGTTTTATGGGAACCCACCTGAAATGATTAAAACGGGATCACATTCATGATAATTATATCTGTTTTATTTTAGTTTGCGACCATTTAACATTTTATTTACATTGCATTTTCAAAAGATACGCTTATTTACAATATATAAAATGTACTCTTCAATCAAGAAAAAATCTGAGTCGTCTCACGTAAAGCTTATACAGAGGGAGGCTTACCCATCGTGTACACCTCCAATGTCAACGAAAGCTCCTTGATAAAGATGCAAAGTAGTCACTTTACCAACACAAATCTGCATAAGTTACTCAAATTTACATATTTCCTTGCCAACATCGCTCCCAAAATTTCACACACACATATGTGAGAGTGCTCGCTAAGTAGAAAACAATGAGAATTATAGAGCAACAAACTTACTTGTCCTGGGTAGTAAAATGGTAGCTCGTACTGCAGAAAAAGAAAAGGTAAAATAAATATGATATGATCATCGATATCGGTTGCATTATACCAATTAAAACGGATAGCCATCTTACCATTCCTTCTTTATAATCTTTGCCTCTTTTCCTCCTACCAGGAAAATAATCTTGATCATACTGTATAAAAGTTATGAATTCCATTAGTATATACTATATAGATATGAATCATTTAAAACTAGGGGGTCTCTGAATATGCATTACTAAAGTAACTACTCGGATAACTGTGCTAGAAGTAATGAATATTTAAATTCTACATTTATCTTAATGAATATTTAACTACTTCAAAGCATTTCCAAAGCAGGGAAATACTCAATTTTAAACTTATTTGGCATTGTGTTTTAAAAGCTAAAATTTCAATGGAACAATCATCTTAATCAACGGTAACTAAACCGGCTGCAGGAGATAATGTTTGGATATGCTTCTAGTATCTAAAGCTGTGATGATCATATAACTAATTGTTTGAGGGGTTGTTTACAAACTATGCTTAATGATCTACGTGTAAAAAATTTAATAGTCAGAATAAGTTTAGTTGTAGCTATTCTTAAACTAATATATGGCCCCTAAATAATCAGATAATACGACTCGCTATCAAAATACCAATACGCTAGCAACAGATCAACTACTACTACTTGAAAACACAATAATCAGATAATCACTTCACTTCAAATTATCCTAATACTGAATACACAAAACGAACCTTATAAGACTCCTCTTCCAACCTATCCCGATTGGCCTCAACCCACTCATTATACTGCTTCAAAAACACCTTATACCTATCCAAACACAACCCGTCAACATCCTTCTTAGCACCATTCACCACATCCTCAATTCCAACCTTAACCTCCATCTTATGCGCCTCTCGTATAAACTCCAGCTCCTTCCTATCAACTTCCCACCCAACAGGAGGCCAATCACGCGGCGCCACTTGTCTAACAACCAACGGACCCGCCCACATTGTCCTCAGCTTCTCAGGAATCTCCCCTTTCATCTCAAACTGCTTCGCGTAAAATTCATCCTCAGTCAACCCCATTTCCTCCATTTTCTTTTTTCGGTAACTCGGTCTGAGCATTTTGAAAGCTTCAATTGTCTCAGGGTTCTGCAGCTCGACTTCTTCGCCTTCGTTTAACGATTTTCGGGCGAAATCGCCTTCTGGGGTTAGAATTTCTTCCCAGGGTGCCCATCCGCCTTCGACCCAGTTGCGACGACGCGCTTCGTCCTCGGTTTCGACGTCTTTCGGACCGAATTTCTGGATGAAGTCTTCATCTACTGGGAATTCGTCTGCTGAGAAGGCTTTGATGGGGTGGTGTTTGTTTAAGGTTGTTGGGTTAATGTTGTTGGTACGAGGTTTAAGGTTGGTGTTGGTCTTGTGGTAAGGGTTTAAGGTTGTTGATGATGTTCTTGAAGGTGGAAGGAAGGAGATTGGGTGAGGGTTTAAGAGGGTTTGCATTTTTTTTGGGTGAGTGAGTGTTTGTGTGTGGATAAGTTGGTTTGATTAGTTATTTATGTAGTCAAGAAGAGTGTTGAGTAAATTGAAATGAAATGTGAAAGTCGGATAGTTTTCCAAGATTTATTATTCTGTTTTGTAATATCCCTTTAATTTGTTTAATGTATTTTAATTTTTTTTTTTTTTATAATTTTGTTTTAAAACGGCACCACACTTGAAATCCGACCCCCGAGTTAAACCATCCAAACGGGCAGGCCCCGGGACCCGAACCACTAGGAGAGACCCGCGAAGGGAAACCCCTAGAACTCACGGCTTCACACTAAGAGGAAAATCCAGATTTTTTGCCACTTGCGAGACTTGAACCCGGGTAAAACCCCTCCCCAAGCTCCAGAAGGAACTCAGGTGGCCAACTGAGCTAAGTAAGTTGGTTTATTTTTATAATTATGTTTTCGTTATAAAACTGTTAAACTAAAAGTACGAAACAGAAGTATAAAATTTGACAAGTTAAAAGTAGTAAAACGCAAAAAAATACAGAGGAGAAAACCGTAAAAAACCATCTTGTCATGTTAATAAAGTGCGTAAAACTACCAAATAAAATGTGAAAAAAAATAAAATAAAATAAAATGTGCAAAAAATATAGAGGAGAAAAAACTAAAAAAATTATCTTGTCCTGTTAATAAAGTGTGTAAAACTGTCGAAAAAGTGTTGAACATAAAATATAAGTTTGACAAATCGAAAACAGTAAAAAATAACAGATCCGAAACAAAAAACCATAAAAAAACTATCTTCTCCTATTAATAAAGTGAGTAAAAGAGAAGCAGAAAAGGTAAGAGGGTACCAATAGTACTACCCCTTGTAAGTTATGTATAACAAAACTATTCAATAATGATAAGGTACTTGCGTTTTTATGCGAAGATGTTGTTATGTGAAGATGTTGTTAGGCTATGTGTTATGGACTTATGGTCACCCGATCTACTATCGTTACGTCAATGTTATATCACCACCATTTAGCACACCACTAAAGTGAACACTGAACATCAAACAAGTGTTACGGGTCACCACCAAGCCTCATTTTTTTTTAACAAATATCTGTTTTTACTAAAATAAATAAATAAATAAAAATCATTACATTACATTAATAATTGAAAAAATAAACTTACGAATGTTAAAAGATAAACTAATAATCTAAATTATATTTCTCTTTGATCGTCTGCTTCATCTGCAACACCTTTTCGAGGTGGATTTCACTCAAGTACCGGGCTCAGTATAACAACTCATCTTCTTGTCGTTGTTTTTGTTATTGAAAGTTGAATATTTGTTTTTGTAGTTCGATCTTATTGTGTTCCATTTCCATTTCCAGCCTCTTGATATCTATAAAGGTGTTGCGGCGTATTTTCTTCATTATTATAAACAGCGATGTTTGACTTGTAAATTCGCTGACGAACAAACTATGGGTTGAAAATGAGCCGAATCAAGAAAGCTATAATAAGGCAATCCATAGGCATGAAAGTATGAAACCCCGAAATAGCCGATCTACAATCAAACTTTTAATCATGTCGAAAAATTCTTGCCGTGGGTAGAACCAAGACTCAACAATATTAATGCTAATGAGCGCTCATAGGACAGGCCTATGCAATAAAGTTTTGTATTGTTACTTACTTACTTATGTTACAATATTTTACTTGTCTTTTTCTTTTTTCTTCCTTGCATAGACAAATTATTGTATTTATATTTTTACGTGAGTATTTATTCTCAGTATATTAGGGGGGTGTTTGTTTAAGCTTATGTGTGGCTTATGAGCTTATTTGTTTTTCAACTTATATTTCATAAGCCTCATTTTTTCCGGCTTATTTTGAGACTTGTGGCCTTATATAAGTTTATTACGACATGATAAACTAATATAAGCCCATAACTTTCAAATAAGCCGGAAGATTGGGGCTTATGAAACATAAGCCGATATCAAATAAGCTCATAAGCCCACATATAAGCTTAAACAAACACCCCCTAGGTCAAGTTGGACCTGTTAGTTTGTCTATACATTGCTTTAAAGATATTAATAATTGCCAAAATATTTCAAGTTTCCCTTAGCTCAAACTCAAATATGCTTTGATTAGAAATATACATGCTACACTTTGAGGTTATAACCCATGCTTATCTAAGCTATTTATAATTCAAGTGTATTTCAAAATAAAATTGAAAAGGATTTGAAGATGTGGTTTCCAATGTTTTATAGTTTATAATTAAGTTCGTACGTGCTTGAAAATTTTATATATTTGTTACATGTCATAAGATATATAATATTATGTCCAGAAAACGAAATAATAATTAACACAAATAGATAAGAAAAAAAATATATTTAGTAATTCATTCAACTGAAAAAGGAACATGCACTCATGTGCAAACTGCAAAGCAACGGCTATCACGTAACAAGAAATTAATTTTCATGAATAAATGAGTAGAATGTTATTTTTCCATTTTATACTATACTTATAGATATTTTTATTCTTACTGCGATCAAGATCTAATGAAGGGCTTTGGTGATTGACCTATATAAAGGTATGTATTCTATGGTTGTTATCCATACAAATCCTCACTCCACTCTTCAAAGCTGATCAATGCTCAAAAAGACTCACAAAAAATACCTTTTAATTTCTTAAATCACATAAGATGGTTTCAAAGGTGGTCGATGGAATGAAGTTGAAAACGACGAATCAGCATTGTAAACAAGACAAGAGTCAAAAGCGTCGTCATCATCAGTCACAATCGATAATGCAGTGTAACAAAGGAAATACGATCAAGTTCAAGAGAAGTGCCTCTAACCTTCAAGATGATGGAATTTCCTCCGCCATGCTCTTGCTAGCATGCATTGTCTGCCGCCCTTGATCCTAATACATATTGCAAAATCTTAATTTCTTGATAAAGTTCAATGAGCATTTAGCTAGAAGTAGATTTAATATCACACTTTATTACTTGCGTTATAATCTCACAAAATATAGTCGGAGTATCATATTACCTTTTTAATTTCTTTTTTGGGGATGATTGCATTACAGATTCTAAGCATTAGTATTTATATCAAGGGGTTAGCTATCGAAAACTATCTTGTTTAAGGTCCGACCCAATGATGTATACGATCTAAAAATAAACTCCTAGCTACTCTCCCAGGATTTAGAAGTTATAAACATTCTACCTAGGGTTTCAGGGTTGTACGATATTCATCTTTAGTCTAATATAGATAAGAGATCCTTTCAATAGTGAACCTAGGTCGATCAATCAAACCAGTGATCAGTTGAACAATGCTAGATTTTGTGGTCTTATTTGTAATTGCTCCATGTTTTTCGTTAGTAATTTAATTTTGAGTAATAATTAAACCAAATCAAATTCTTGGATTGTATACGAAAAATAAAGCTGTACGTATCCATCAGCACAAACGAAGTTATCTACTTGATTGGTGGCAATGCGGCATCAAGCTTTGTTAAACAATTTCCTAACATTCACGTCTGATGTTAGAATATATAAAGAAAAAAGTAAATATTTTCTCAACAGAAAATCATGAAAATGCAATACATATTATCTACCACTAAGAACTCTAAATTAAAACATAAATCTTAAGTCCTAAGTCAACTACAGAATTATAAAGCGACAACGTGCATGCTAAAAGAACAATAGAACATTTGCACGTGATTCATGCAGTGCATCACGTATTCACGTGCATGCCTTTGCCACTCCATTTGTTTGGGAGTTTCTTACCTAAAATACGAGTTGCAATTATAGCAATGGAGTAATGTTGGCTAGATAATATGGATGTTCTCATTCTTCTATACCTTGTCATAGAATTGAGCTTACTACGATACGTTTCACATGTTTGGTAAAGCTTCACATTATTTTAGAATCATCTTACGACGGTATATATATGTTAACTCTCAAAATAAAGCGTGGTACTGGACAGTCATGCGCAATGTTGATCTTTAACTTGAATGGTCCTATAAGTTTATTCATGCATTCATCAATTTGTTGTATGAACTAGCTTTACCACACCCATGCCAATGTAATCTTTGAATTTGAACTTCAAGAATTTATAAGTGATAATATGACATATTCAACCTATGAATATGTGGTAAATGCAAGGATTGTAAATTTATGTCCACTAATAAAGTTATCTCTTACTTATCTTTCTAGCAATATGTGAAATTTGTCAAAAACAACAAAAATTTAACACCAAAAATTCATACAACCAACCTTCTCTTCAACATCACATGATTGCATAACCAAGCTATGGTTTTGAGTTCAAAACAATTAAAAAAAAAAAAAAAAAAAAAAAAAAAAAAAAAAAAAAAAAAAAAAGAGAACACTACAGTTAGAAATTTATACAACTTTCTATATCTAACTAGGGGAAAACTCACAAAACTACACACACGAAAATTGAAAGTATGAAAATGTTGGAATATGATCTCGGTATAATATATAATTATATAGCTTAGACACCATAGTATATAATATATATACTGTATTTATATTATATAAACATTGATTTTTTTTTTCTTTTTTTGGTAAAGAGTTTTCCCAGTAATTAAATGTATTACTCCAAAAAAGCGTTTAAGTACATAGGATGTGGGTAAAATCTCACATCTCATCCCGGTTACATACGAAAACAAACACACCGTATGTGCTTCAAAGTTCAAACCATACCTATCATAAGAATGACACCCATACCCTATAAGTTACTAATAATCTCAAATTTAACATTGGTTCAATATCATCGAGTACAACTCACTCCGACTTACTTACAACCCTATTCTAAATACATAAGATTTAGCACCCTATCTATTACAAAGGACTAGTATATGTGCAAAGACTTACCTAATTGGTGATTATCAGCGTATCTATTTTTTACTTATCTAATCGTTGATTACCATCGTATTTATACTTCACTTAACTAATCGGAGATATTTATATTGCTAATAGTAAATGATGAATGTAAATACGTAATCGGGGATTACCATCGTGTCTATATTTAAAGCATAGTAAGAATGTAATTAAGATCGATGACGAGTTTCATGACAACTTCTGATGTCACAATCTTTTCCTAAATATCTAAATTCGTGTTAGTGTCATACCAAATCGACCTTGTGCGCAAGAATTCTTCGATAACGCGTTGAAAAGGCTTGCTCATTAGTATATAATATTATGAAATCGAGGTCTAAAGCTTATGTCATGCATCTTTGAAATTGTAGCTTTCATGTTTATTCGTTTATTTATCTTGGTAACCGAAACAAAAAATAAACCGACCAATCGAGGCAACGCAAAACATTAAAAATTAAGTAAAGAAGTATCCCAAATATATAAGTTGATGTTAGTGGCCACCGAGAGAGTGGGAAATAAACAAAACACGTATAAACAACGAGTAACATAGTTGTACTACGAGGTAACCCAACAAGAAGGAACTCGTCTATATGGGGCCCACAACCCGTCTCTCCACTAACATTAAATTAATGCGCAGTACTCCCTCCGTCTTATATTTATAGTCCATATTTTCTTTTCGGGTTGTCCCAAAATAATTGTCCATTTTCCTTATTAAGTAAAAACTAGAGAATCTAGTGGAGGAATATTCCATTTTAGTGGTTGAAAATTAAAGTGACTTCACTTTTATTAAACTTTCTGATTTCTCTCTCATGACAATAATTTTGAGACAGAAGAAATATCAAATATGGCAGCATCTTTTTTGAAATTATATTGATAATCAGCAATTTTGTGGTCTTGTGGTTGACACGTCTTCTCCAAAAATAATAATGAAAGACGACGTTCAAACTCGTTCGGTTGTTTTGCTAAATTTTAAGTTGACGTTTTTGGAAAGAAAATATGATATCCGTTGTATATGGAAACTGATGCTTTAAAAGATTTAAAGTAAATGATATGACGAGGCTGATCGAGAGTTATCCCACAAATAGTAAATATCATTGCATAGCTAGTCATATCTTAGTCCCAAAATACATCCAAGTTATTTAAGGGTTCTCTTGTATATATAGTATTCACTACATCATTCGGTTTTCTTAGCCTTCGTTGCTAGAAGCTACAAATGTCGCCATTAATCTTTTTGGCGACAATAAATCGTCATCAAAGCATCATCGCTACAACACTGTCGCTAGAAGTTTGGCGACGAGGTTAACGGGTTTTAGCGACGACGGGTGGGACCCATGAAATTCCCTGTCAAAGAAAAACGAGCTGGACCATAATAATTTTAGCGACCATGATGATCGAGTCATATTAACCAAGCGTCTTAATTTTAAATCAAGTGGAATAATCGAATTTCATTATTTGATATTAATAGTGCATATACGAAATAACATTTTTTGAGTTTCACAAGTCTAATACGAATGTATCAATAGTCATAAGCAAGTGTTATCACATCTAAGATTCTTCAAGTGATCTAGTCATGTGAACCAAGTGTCTTGCTATTTAACCGGGTGGAATAATCGCATTTCATTAAATTATATGAAACATCTTTTAAATTATGCAAGTCAATATTAAAGTATCGAAGTCCACACTACCGCCTATGTCATAGAAATCTTTCGTTTATAAGTTCAAATGGGAATCACGTGTTTTCAATGAAAAGAAATCCTCCTCTGCTATTATCGCTTGATCTAATGATAAAGAAGTAGGCTAAGTAAAATAAAAAGTGTGTGTAAACAATAAGTAATGACTTGCTTTGCGAGAGAATCAGACCGCACCTTGCCTTGAAAGAATTCACACGCGGCCACTAGCCGGCTGCTCGTACCATGAAGCAGCTATGGGCTAGGAAATACATAGCCTAATTGGTAGAGCATAGCCTTGCCAAGGCATAGCATTTCTGATTGAACCCGCCAAACCCAACTAAGAAGAACCGAACATCCCCGCTTTAAAAAATATTGAATATGAAGTGTGGGAGGATCTGGGACTATTCAAGTGACTGAGTCATTTAAACCAAGTGTATTCATGTGAACCGAGTGTCTTCATATTCAATTGAGTTATAAAGATTAATTGTATAATCGAGAGTAGCAACATATCACCGCAGTACAATAAATGATGAACAACTTAACCGTTTTCAATATCAACTATTTTTACAACTTAATTAATTTTTTTTACAAAAATCAATTTTATAATTTATTAAATTAGTATTTGTCAATTAACTAATTTCATATCATCAAAATTAATTTTTAATTTTGACAATTATATATTTATTTTTAATTAAATTTCATCACTCACAAAATATAAGTCCAGTTTGACTTTTAAAGTCTTTTTTTTTTCTAACTTTAACTTTAAATATTTTTGTTTGTATTATATAATATACTTGATGAAAATTATACGAATGAAAATTCTATTAATGAAAATACATTTAAATTAAACCCAATCCATTTATATATTTCGCATCAATTATTTTATAACACGAAAAATTAATAATTAAGGCCAAAGTTAAAGAAGAAAGGCTTCAAAAGTCAAAACATGACTTATATTTTGCGACGAAGGGAATAGTATTTTTAGTGATGACGTTGTCGTCTCTAAAAGCATATATTACTAATTCTTTTAATCTCGTTGATTGGTTTTTTTATTTGCAAATATCTTTTGCGACGACTTGCGTCGTCGCTAATGTTTTGGCGGGCATTTTTGGGTTTGGGGAAGATTTCGAAAAGGGGAAATGAAATGGAGTTACCTTTAGTGATGACCCTTGTCGCTAAAAGTATTGGTCAAAGCTTTATTAACAACCGTCTTCCATGTCAAAGTAAAAGAGAGAAACATTTTGTCGTATCAGTCACTAAATGTCTGTTATCGCTAAAATCCTTTGTCACTCGTTCTACTTATTGTTGTAGTCATTGATCATGAATGACAAAGGCAACCAATTCCATTTTTTCAATAAACACATCATTATTTCGTACTACTTCAATTCCGTTCTAAAACTATTATCTCCAAACGAAAAACACAAAGTTCAAAAAAGTAAAACCATGACACTCTTCAACGGTGCGACCAATCAAACATAATATTTACTCGCTAGACTTTCTGTTAATTGATTGAAAAAAAAAAAAAAAGCAATTATTTTAAAACATTAGAAAATGGAAAAATGAGCATAATTTTGAGACGGAAAGAGTTCTTTTGTTGTTTACACTTCTTCTCCTTAAAATCTCCATCTTGCATCAAACATGTATATATAGATAATTTAAATAATAATAAATAATT
>LBNU01003689.1:98397-115776 GCA_014162995.1 Artemisia annua | reverse complement strand
TTTTGGAGGTGTTACAGATTGGTATCAGAGCCTTGGTTATAGAGAACTGGGTATTTTCAAAACCTAGACTATAACTACTTTTACAAAAACTTGACCCTATGACTGCCGTATGCCTGCCTGCCAAGCCTGCTGCCTTACTTATGATAAAACACTTTCTTTTAAAAGTAAAGGACATATTACTAGTGTAACTGAGCTGAGTATTTCAAAATTCATTGAACCTCGGTGGAATATAGACTGATCACCTATATTCGACCAGGGACAGTGGGACATAGCCTGATCACCTATGTCCGACTCAGAGGTGAATTTTGCGATACTGAGAGTAGTTATAATAGAATTATGTCCAGATTGATTTCCTACTTGATTTCTAAAAGTTTCAAAATTGTTGTGTGTGTACCTAATCATTGCATAACATTTACATTCACATCTACACACAACACACTGGCATCACAATACTTTTTCTCCTAACTGGAATACTCTTTTATCACAATGTGGTTATGTTACAGTCACCTCCACCTCAAACCCTACACTAAACCGCTGTTGTACCTTCCGCGTAAGTACTAAGTACACTACTGAAACAGCCAACTGATTGCTAGTAGCAATCAACACCCTTATGATCAGGGCCATACCCTGAACTTGCCGAACTCCCCATTCAGCAGAGATGTTATGCCTTAAGTCCTTAAGGAGCAACCTGGACCACTATATTTGGAACAGACACCTAATCCTTCATGTATCCCTCAGTAATACCATTTGTCTACCTTGCTACCCTCTTATAAAGTAATAAACTCTGTCGCTATTAGCGTACAAACTATTTTCAATTATTCTACTGACCATTTTGCGGTCATCCTACAAAGTGCTTTATTGCTATCAAAATTTGAACTTGCTACTACTTTATAAACAATGAATTGTTTTCCTACTATTCTATAAACTGTTTTACGAATCATCTTTACAGCAATTTTATCATGATGTAATAAGCCGATTCATTCCCTTACTACCATTCTATAAAACAACAAACAGTTTTGCTAGCATTTTGTAAACAATATTACAATTACCCTATAAGTCTTACTACACCTTACGAACTATTTTACTCCCCTATAANTTGGAATGGACATCATATTGTCTATTTGGTTAATGAGCACATCTTCAGCCCTTCAAACAGACTTGCGGTTGTGTGTGCACAAGGTCATAATACATAAAGCTTATATTTCTCATGCTTTAGATTTGACTTATCATATTCTAATAGGTTTATTGATATGTACAGAAACGATTTGCATCCTTGGTTTCCAACCATGACAAGATAAATCATTGAAACTAATTAATGCAACTAAAAAGTAGATAGAAGAATAAGTAGCTTATAGTTTACTAATACTCGCATCACATTCTTAAAGGACACACAATCCTCAACCATTATATACCATCCGGCACATTATCTTATTAATCTAACCTTTCCTCTTAAAACATTTTATGAAGTCTGTCCATTCCCTTTGACAGTGGGTTACGTTTAGTAGATTATTTCTCTTAAACACTAATTGAGTAAACCTTTAAATAATAAAGGTATCACATTTGTGCTATGATGTCTTATCACAAAGATCCGACGCATACCGTAAGTACTAGGATTCTGCTCAATGCTCGAAATATCCCCAAACAAAAAAAAGATATCTTAGGGGGTGTTTGTTTCGGCTTATATAGCCGGCTTATGGCTTATTTAGTTTCGGGCTTATGTTACATAAGCTCACTTTTTGTGGCTTATGTTTGAAACTTTTCGGCCAATATTAAAGTTTATTATGTCATCATAATGAACTTATAAGCCGAAAATTTTCAAAATAAGCCATAAAAAAGTGAGGCTATGAACATAAGCCCGAAACTAAATAAGCCATGAGCCGGCTATATAAGCCAAAACAAACACCCCCTTATAGTCATTTCGGAAAAAGCTGATTAATTAAGCAAATCAAGTATATATAATTTAATAAAAAGATGATAGTTACCTTTGTAAAAGATGGGGTTGATTAAGCAAACCAGATCCAATATAAATAGGATAACTCCGATCACCCAAATCAACATCAACAACAACTTCACTCGATTTGCTACTCTCAACCACCGCTGAACTAGCACTAACCTTCATCGGAACTCTAACCGAATAACTACTAATCGACAGAGAGCGTGTTTTAACACCAGTGGTTTTGAACACGACGGTGTTGGGGTGGTTAGTGGTGGTGAGAGATGATAGGTTGTGTTTGGGTGTAAGGGTGGAGAAGGTGGTGGCTGGAGATGGTGATGACGTCATCAGGTGGTGGTTGTGGTGGTTGGTGAGAGGTGCTGAGAGGTGGTAGGTGAGGAATGTGTGAAGGAGCAGCCATTGTGAAATGAAATTTGTGAAGTATTTGAGGAAGAGTGTGTGGGGTGGGGTGGGGGTGGTAGGTGAAAAAGAGAGGCCTTGTAATTGTTGTTTGTTTATTTGTTTTGTCCTATATGATTTTAGTTTATAGGCTTTTTTTTAATTAACTATCAACCATATTTTAGTTTGTAACTTTCTCATACAACAACATGTAACATTGGCACCCGTGTTTGAAACCCGGGTCGATCCGGCCGGGTTAACCGGTTCGACCGGTTCCTGCTAAAAAAGAAGTAAAAAACTCGGTTTTAGCCGGTTAGACCCGTCGGGTTTTGAGTGACCCTGGTCAACCCGGTTCTCGAAACACAGCCGAGTTTCGTTTTTTCAAATTTTTTAAATAAAAACCCGAGTTGACCCGGTCGAAAATTAAAAAACGTCAATCGGGTCGATTTCGAACCCGGTTTTCAAAACATTGATTGGCACACAAACTATTTGATGATATTAGGGGCTGTTTGATTTATTGCTAGGAATAATAAAAGGTATCGGATCTAGTATGAGGTAGAATAACAATAGATATGAAAAAAATGTATGATTACGATTGTTTATATTTAGATAACAAAATATAGTATGAAAAAGTGTACAGATATTTGAAATTTGTAATGAAAAAGAGAGAGGCTCATTGAATGGATTTCATAAACATCAAATTGGTAAGTAATGAGTCATGGACTTACTAAACAAACACTTTTAATAACTATGAATCCATAACCCCATTACCATATACTCATACCAAACGCACCTTTAGTTTTTAGTAGTCTAATATTAATAACTCACTTTTTTTTTTTTTTTTTTTTTGGTTAAACTGAATACAGCAAAAATAATAATTAAAATGAGAAGAGTGAAAAGTAAGTTTAGTGACATATTTTAAATGAGGAAGAAAAGTTTGAAAGAAAATACATCATTTTTTTGTAGTTACATCTAAAATGAGTGGTTGGAATTACTTTTCACCATTCTCATTTTTATTTAAACAAATTAATAAATTGAACTAATACAATACCCCTATTACGAGAACTAGACGAGTACCCATGCATAGCAACGGGATTTTATAGCGACAGATAGTTTATTGATAAAAAAAAGTTTATAGGTTATAAACGAAAAATAATAAAAGTTTGAAGATTTCGGAATTAAACATAATGCTTTGAAATCTGGTTCGACTCGGGTAGTTCAACCGGTTGAACCGTCACGGTTGAAAAATGGGTCGACTTAAACCGTGTCAACTTGCTAGGTTGGGTCGAAAATGGGTCAAATTAAATCGGTTCAACCCGCCGGGTTTGAAGCATCCCGGGTCAACCCGGTTTCCTTTTGAAATATATGTTTTCAACATTTTCTTTTTTAGTTTCAATTTTTCACTTTTCAGTTTTTCCTTCGGGTATCCTGTGACGATTAACCGGGAAAATAGATCTCGATGAGGCCCGATTCACCAGTTTGTATCGGTTTCAACGGGTCCTCTCTAGTTTGTTTTCGGATAGTTTTTATTGGTTAGCCGAACCGGTGGCAACACCGGTTCCCGGTTGAACCCGTTGGTCCCGTCCAGTTTTGAAAACTCTATGTACCATCAACTTGTTAGGTTGTATGAAGCTTTGTGTGTTTTATTAATTTGTATAATGTGTATAATAACATGTACTTTTCATTTTAGGGTGCTTAAAAATAACATTAATTAGTGTGTTTAATTATTTCATATGGATTATATTGTAGCTTATTTAGATTGTACATTATGAAAATTTTATTGTACTTTTTAGTAAGTGGTGTTTTAATTGGTAGTATTTAATTTGGTAGATATGTTTTTAATTGGTTGTACATTGTGAATAAATCATTGTACTTTTAAGTAATGAGGTGCTTTAATAAGAGTATTAATTACATTATTTTTCTCTCTCATATGACTAAGTGTTGAAAACTCAACTTTTCACTTTGACTGTTTTTCCTTTATAAGTAGTATAGATGAACCAATTTTCATCATTTTTTTCAAAATGAACAACGGCGCATTATAATATTTAAACGCGTGCGCGTCACCCAAAAACAACCACTCATATGTTTTTTTTTTGTGCAAATGGTGATCATATATTATTAATAACAATCAAGTATAGTTACAATACAATTGGAATGAGAACTCTCAATCCAGGCACATACAGAAAGAACCATTCCTACTAGACTATACTATGACAGTAAACATTAGCTACTATTATTCAACACTAGTATCTCTTCCAAATCTCTAATGTCACATATACTATCCCAAGCATCCAAGCTGCACTTTAACTTGAACCATGCCAGCTTAGATTTTCAGATCACCATATCAAATGCACATACCATCTAGCTACATTTCCACATCACTTCCCTATCAAACCATTCAACCAGCATCCACAATAGTAAGATAGGTAAGTGTGTGGCTTCACTAGGAACCCATAACCCATCCATTGAGGGGCTCTTCCTAATCAGCCTACATTTCCTTTTCTAAGAAAGGCTTCAGCTGGTAGGAAACACTCTCCCCCAATGATGACCATCCTATCCTCCTGTGATAATGTATTGGGTGGACCAAGAAGGATCATCTTTCACTCCTCTCTATTCCACCCATCATACACCATCCTCCAAAGCCATTTACCCTTCTACAATCAAGACCCTACTTTATGGTACATCCCAAATGACTAGACCTCCTATTTAGCCAAACAAGCATGTCCAATTCCCACCCATGGCCAAACTGGAACAAGCATGTTGGTTACCATAGGTACAGTCATGCAAATGGGACTCCAAGGTACAAGGTATCTTGCATTGCAATGGCTTGAAAGTATTCAACAAAATCAAAGCAATTGTTGTTAATACTATTGCTGTATATGTTCACTAAATGAAATCAGATACCAATCCAACCTTCAAAGTTCATGAAACCATCTTAAAAGGCTAGAGATCAGAACTGATATCCCAAATTTTGAATATTCTCTCAATAGCAGCAGTTCTCTTGACCTTTAGACTCATTAACTTCCATTTCACTTCTTCTTTGATGCATTGGATAACTTCATCCTCATTTCTTTTACAACCTTGAAACAGCCTTAGGTTTCTTTCTCTCCAAATGTTATATACACAGGCAGCCAAACCAATTCTACTTAACACACTTCTGATACTACTGTTGTATTGACTATTTTGAATGAATAGAAGGATATCATACCAGATGTGATTAGTATTTTCCAAGCAGATTAGATCTTTGATTTGATTCCACACCTTTTTAGCAAACTGACATTGGAAAAAAAGATGTTGCACAGAATCATTAGTTGTTGAACACAGAGGACATACAAGGATAGCACCATTATTCCACCCAGCCATTCTATCTTGAGTTAGCAGTCTGTTATGCAGTGTTAACCACATAATAAAGGCATGTCTAGGTGTACATTGTGAGAACCATACTGTCTTGACCCATTCCACTTTTGGATATTCACATCTCATACTCTTCCAAACACTCCTTAAAGAGAACTTGGTTTTATTAGTATCACTATCCACCCATAAAACTTTGTCTGGCTTCTGAGAGAGCAAAGGAACATTGATAGTCTGAAGAATAGGGTATTTAATCAACCAGTTTTCAGGCCAAATCCATTTTCCATCAATAATCATCTCAGCAACTCTTGCTTCTTTACTGAATCTTGCTTCATATATATCTCTGCTTGTTATGAAATTAGCTAAAGGGCCATTATTATCCCATTTATCATACCACACAGATGTATGCTGTCCATTTCCAATCTCATACCAAACAAAAGGCTTCATTTTATCTTTAAGCATTAAGAACTTCTTCCAACTCCAACTATCCCCTTTATCAGCTACAGTATCCCATAAGCTTTTCATTTTTAACTTGACCCTATTAACCCATTGTACCCACAAAGTTTGCTTATTAATGATAATATTCCATACATGCTTCATAAGCAGAATTTCATTCCATTCCTCCAATGGTTTAATACCTAAACCACCTTGATCTTTAGGCCTGCATACCACCTTCCATGCAATTTTAGACTTGGCATTCCCATTAATACTCTTATTCCACAAAAAACCTTTCATGATCTTGTCAATATCCTTGATAACAGTCTTTGGCAAGAAATAAACTGAAGCCCAATAAATTTGCATAGAAGCAAGGACAGAAACAATCAATTGTACTTTACCAGCATAAGAAAGCCATTTGTTCTTCCAATCTTCAATCTTACCTTTGACTTTATCAACCAGGATCTTGCAATCAGCCACACTTAGACACTTGGATAACAAAGGAATACCTAAGTATTTCATAGGAAGTTTACCAATACTAAAAGGGATTACATTAATAATCTCATTCCTCTTCTGATCATTAACACTTCCAAAGAAAACTGTGCTTTTAGCCATATTAGGATGCAATCCTGAGTAACCACTGAATTCTTCCAAAGTCTTTTTAATGATTCTAACAGAACTTACATCACCATGACAAAAAACCATTAGATCATCAGCAAAACAGAGGTGAGTCAGCTTCATATCTTTACAACCATAATGATATTTGAACCCTGTACCATCCTGAGTGTTTTTAGCCATAAGCAGAGTTAAAACTTCCATTACCAAGGTAAAAAGATAGGGAGAGATAGGATCTCCTTGTCTTAAACCTCTGGCACCTTTAAAATACCCATAAGAACTTCCATTGACACATATAGAAAATGTAGAAGATTTGATACAAGTCATAATCCAGTGTACCATTTTAGAATGAAATCCAAACTTTTGAAGAATAGTCTCCAAAAAAGACCAATCAACTGTATCATAGGCCTTTTGGAGATCTATCTTTAAAGCACATCTTTGAGCTCCATTCTTCCTTCTATAACCTCTCAGCAGTTCTTGTGTAACAAGAATGTTATCATGAATACTTCTACCAGGAATGAAAGCACTTTGATTCATGTTAACAATTTTATCCAACCCCATTTTGATTCTCTTAGTGAGCACTTTACTTATGCATTTGTATATAACATTGCAACACGCAATGGGTCTGAAATCAGACACTTTAAGAGGGGTATTCATTTTAGGAACAAGAGATATGATTGTTGAGTTAATTTCCTTTAACAGTCTACCATGCTCAAAAAAGTCTTGAATAGCTTCACATACATCCTTCCCCACAATTGACCAAGCCTTTTTAAAAAAACAAGCAGTAAAACCATCTGGTCCAGGAGCTTTCACATCAACAATCTCAAACATAGCCTTTTTAATTTCTGTCTCACTAACTTTTCTAACCATGTAATCTGCCATATCATTACTCAGCACTGTTGTGAACAAATCATCTCTTTCACTAATATTATTAACCACTGATGTAGTACCAAGAAACTTCTGGAAGTGAATCACAAACTGTTCAGGAACATTGTTGCCATCAAATCTTTGCCCACTTTCATCACAGATACTCTCAATCCTGCTCTTGTTTTGTCTACTTTTTAACACTTTGTGAAAATAAGCAGTGTTCCTATCACCCTCCTTAAGCCATTCAATTTTAGTCTTTTGCATAAGTAGTTTACCCTCATCTGCCACAGCCTCTTTATACTCTTTTAAAATTGCAACACCTTCTTTTTTGATCTCAGAGTTATGAGGATCTCTATCAATTTTACCCTGCCATTCTCTAAGTTTATCCTTTAACACAGCCACTTTTTCAAATACATTTCCATTCTGCCAATTCAGCTTCTTTAAAGGTTTCTTCAACCTTCTCAACTTCTTGACAACTTGAAACATTTTAACCCCTTGAACCTCTTCAATCCAACACTTCTCAACAGTATCCAGAAAGTTGTTCTTATCAGCAATGAGGTTAACAAATCTAAAAGGTTTAGTTTGATTTTGTAGCCCATCAGGAATAATCAGCATAGATGGACTGTGATCAGAAATCAAATAGGGAAGGAAAATAGCATGAGCTTGACAATACATCTTGAGAAACTTTTCATTCACCATCACCCTATCTAACTTCTTGAGGATACTAGCCAATGGATTTTGAGGAGACTTGGTCCAAGTAAACTGAAATCCAGAACTGCACAAATCTTCCACCTCAATACAATTAACACAGTCATTGAAATCTTGCATATATTGGGAGACACTAGATCCACCAGCTGAATGCTCATTAGGAGACAATGTAACATTAAAATCACCCAAAAGAACCCAAGACTCTCCATTAGTTATACTATTCTGGTAACACAACTCCTTCCATAATCTTCTTCTCTCTTTCCCATGGTTAGCAGCATACACAATAGTACAGAAGAACTTAGATTTTTGTTGAATAGATTCCACAATACAGAACATACTTTGCCAGGTCATACTCAGCACATTGACCTGCACAACATTACTATTCCACCCCAACACAATTCTACACCCTTTGCTGCATGTAGACATATTAGTAGCCCAATTCCAATTCCCAAAAATATTATTACAAATCCTATTCACATCATTGGCCTTAGAATGGGTCTCAAGAATAGCACAAATACTAAGCCTCTGATCATGAATCAATTTCTTAACTTCATCTTTCTTATCCTTAGTCCCTATACCTCTAATATTCCAGGATGCTATCTTAAGCTCCATTTTATTCTATTTTTTTTTTTTGTATTTCTATAACAAATACAAGAAAAAAACATTCTATTGGGAAGACTGCAAGCAGCCATCCACCCCTTCTAATTCATTCTCTGCCATACATTTACCATCCAATGAAGTATCCTCATAAACATCTTCCTCTTCTCTAATACATTCAACAATCAATTTCCACCTATAGTTGAAATAGTTCACCATTTTTTTAGGCCATTTGCTCTGTTCACTAGGAGTAGGTTGAAGCTTATTAGTAATAAAATTCTCCACCTCCATTTTTTGATCATTACTTAAATCCTCACCATGACATTCATCATACTCTCCTAATACTTCAAACTGATTACTAGTGCTAGGAGCATAACTCCCTTTATAACTAGGCCTATTAACTGGTTTGGTATTGTTAGGCTTTCTAGCATTTTCCACAACAATTTTCTTACCCTGAACATAAGTTTGTTTAGGCCTGTATTCAACTCTGTGCTGAAGGTTATCATTCTTATTAATCATACCTACCTTTTCAGCCTGTTGATTAACCTTATTCACTTGATTCACTCTTTTGTTTTGAGCATTGTTATTACCTATCCTTTTCTCATTTCCCATCCTAGTCTGTTCTGTTTTATTCACATCATTAGCATTCTGCATTTTGCTAACCTCATCTTCAGTTCTAGTTCTTTTCTTACACTGATCAAAACTATGCCCAAACACACCACAATGTTTACAAACAGGAGGTTTCCAGTTGTAGTCAACCTTAACTATTTTAGTTCTAATAATACTACCATCCTGGCTCTTGTATTTAACCACAATTATATCCTTGAACTCCTTCTTAGCCTCAACTTCAACAAGCACCCTAGCATACCCAATTCTACCTTTCCCATATTGACACATTTTAGCAGTCATATCATCCATTAGAAGAGGTTTGCCTAGGCTACTAGCTAATGAACTAATACCTTGCACAGTCCAGGCTTCCAAGGGTACATCATACAGTTTAATCCAAAGAGGCATAGAAGTTGGTTCAGTCTTAATAAGGCTAACATCAGGGCTCCATTTCTAAACAAGTAAAGGTCTACCTCCTACCAACCAAGGACTACTCTCCAAAACTTGATTCATACCATGTTCATGCTTAAACTTGAAACAAAACACCTCATCATTAGTAGAAAAAATCTCAGCCAAACCTAGTTTACCCCACATTCTCATCAAATTGTATTTAAGTTCACCAATTGGCATCTTACTTCCCACAAAATAACCACAAATAGTCATATTCCACTTCATACTTCCTAACTGAACTAACTCCTCCACAAAAATCACACATTCAGTGCCATCCTCACTAGTGATAGTAGGAATGAAATCTAGTTTCTTATCAAATACTACTTCATCCTTACTAGTGACTTTAGCATAAGAAAGTTTCTCAGCAGATTTGACATGTAACTCATTACTAACATTATTAACCACATTCAGATTAGGAGTACTTACAGTGTTATCATCATCAGCTTGATTCTCCAGTTCTCCACTTATACTACCATTCACACTAGCATCACCTTCCTTATTAGTTACCATATTCCTTTTGTCCCCATTAATCCCATCATTCTTATCCAAACAGCCTAAAACACTCCATTGCACTATCAGCTTTATCCTTCTTCTTCTCCATTCCTAGACCAGATACTGCATCTAACTCCTTTTCACCTCCAAATTCCTGACTATTTCTTCCATTCATCCCTAATTCTTCATTCATTTTCTCACTATCATTCAATGAATCAGTCACAACGTCAACTTCATTTCTTTTTTGGCTTAAATTTCCAACAACATGATCATTAAGTCTCGATGGTAACTTGACTCGTCTTTTTAGCTTCTTATTAGACATGATGTATACTGAATTCAATGAATCTATACTTTGTTCGTAATGAATTTAACAAAATTGCAAAATTAATTTTGGCGCAAAAAAAACTCAAATTTTGGGGGTTTTCTGAAACCTTAATGAAATTCCAATCAAATCACACCGTTGTGTGCGCAATAGAAAGACGATTCGATTGGTGGTTACAGATTAGAAATTAGGTACAATTTGAGTATGAAATTGAATGAAAACTGTGATTATGGTGAAAAAAGAAATGGAAGAAACGGTTAGGAGGAGAGAGAAACGGTTTGCGTAAATCAGTTTTGATTAACCACTCATATGTTGACAGATGTAGTCAAATGCGCTTACTGATTCGTGTTTTAAATTCATGTGCGCTTAGGATATAACGATACTTTACTTTGACCAAGTGAATACATACAATCAAAAATAATAAATGAAAAGGAACACACATGTATATTATAATAAAGCAATTATAAGAGCAATGGGTGTGAAGCTTTTCGTGGCTCGCCATGGGTGACATGGCAGCTCGCCATGGCATGCCATGACACCATCCCAACTCTTCAAGGCTTGTTATCCATGGTTTACTCATCTGCACGGCGAACCCAACTCTTTGCAAATTGTGTACGACATTTTTTTTATATTGTTGTGTGTGTGAATAAGTGTGTATGTGGGACCCAAATGAGTAAGTTGTGGTTTGTTATGATAAGGGAGTTGTAAATGGAGGTATGTCATGGTAACGTGGTACCCCGTGGGACCCAAATGAGTAGTTTTGGGATGCCATGACACCTATTGCTCTAACGATAGCTGTCAAACATGATCTTTACTTTACTTTGACCAAGATTCACACTCATCTTTTTCAGAATTCACCATTCTCGAAGATTCACACTCATCTTTTACAGATTCATCATTTTTAGTCATTTTATGGAGGCGCGCATAGGGGTTTTTAATGGAGGCGCGCATGTATTTTGTCATTTTATGGAATTTTGTCTACTTTTATAATTCGGAGCGCGCATAGTGATTGAAGGCGAATGCATTTTGAGTGCGCATAGGTGGAGCACGCATGGTTTTCGGTGCACATGGGGCTTTGATGTGCGCTTGGTTACTTTCGGAGAAAATTTATGCGGCGCTAAGCTAGAAACTTTTTGCGCGCCTAACACGTGTGCGGTTATAAAGTTGTGGATGAGCCAGGTGTATTGTATCTAATGAAGCATTGCCAAAAGTTTACTTTGGTAAAATAAATACGTGTGGTTCATTTTGTAATCTACTATTATAAAGGGTTCAATAAAAAAAAAAAAAAAAATCTATGTTAATATTATATCTCATTTGATCATGACTATACTTAGAGCTTGTTTACTTTTCACTTAATGGGAAAAAATGTGGGCTCAAACCCTTAATGTCTTAATTGGGAGACTCATCAAAGCAAAAGTCTCTCAATTAAGAGGCTATTATGACATTTGCTTCAAACCACTTAATTTAGTAAAAAAAACCTTTAATCTAAAATTAAGGGAATTGATTTGCACAAATTAACTACAGTATGTATTGGCACACCAATCCATGTATTAGATATTTGTACAATATTTACATTATGTTTTATCTGTTTGTATACTTGAGTTTGCAAATAAAAGTTAAAATATGTTAGAACCAAAAGTACTGATAGTTTACTAGATTTGTTTTATCATATCATGTAGACATAGTATATGGACTTAGTATTATATTTATTAGTATCTTATGTATTCGTATGGTCATATAAACCCTTCAAGTCTTTACTTGAGGGGTATGTGTTGCATAATAAAGATTCCATTTCTTGCACCACCACTCTCTCTTAGTCTCGTTACATCATGTATCCTTATATGAAATAAAGGATCTAATAGATGGTATCATCACCTAGTTACTATTATCTTTTGGATTATGTTGGTGTTTATGTTTGGGTTGGTTAGGATGGGAATATAACTGAAGTAAAAGTGGGTGAGCTGGGATGGTTCTTACATTAAATAGTTGATCGTGTTATAGAACTACCATAATAACAATTTTAATTGAATGATTTATAGATTTTGATCTCTGGATTAAAAAAATTATGATTTTCTTAATTTAATATAAATTAGAATTTAATTAAGTTATATGTGATCTGGAAGGTGACATGGAAGTTAGAACAGAAATAAATAAATAAATAAGACACGTAAACCATTTAACCAGTATAGCTGATAATCAGCGATGACGCGTAAGCAAAATTATGATATCGAAAGATAATTTAACAATTTGTGAGGGGTATTGTGATAATTGTTTGAGTTGATGTCTCATATTTAAACATTTGAAAAAAAACTATTTAAGTCAATTAAGTCGAAATCAAACACCCCCTAAGTAAGTAGTCAGTTTGATTGAATTGTATGCTGATCCAATTCGTATTGGATAAATTAAGATGCTACAAATATAATGCAAAACTTTTTTTACGGAGTATAAAACAACGCTACAAAATACAAACAACCTATATATATAACTTGGGCTAACAGTCTTTTTTTTCAAATTAATGCATGGGGAATATCATTCGAAAAACCCAATCACAAAAAGATCAAAGTGAACGACGACAACAAGAACAACAAAAGCTAGAGGAAGAAGAAGAAACGTCGACTTGCGAGATTTGCATCGAACCCATAAACACTAATTTCAAGAATAGTAATAGATGCATTCACCCATTTTGCATGGATTGTATGATCAAATACATTCAACTGAAACTCCAAGACAATGTTTCAGATATCAAATGTCCTGCGACAACATGCGGTCATTTTCTTGACCCCTTGTCATGCCGCCCCATATTAACAACCCAACTATTTAATATATGGTGTGATGCGTTATGTGAATCAACGGTATTAGGTGTTGACAGGGTTTATTGTCCTCAAATCGAGTGTTTGGGTTTGGTTTTGAACGAATGTAGTGGTAAGCATAAATTAAAGAGATGCGAGTGTCCTTATTGTAAGAAACTTTTTTGTTTCGACTGTAAGGTAGCGTGGCATGCTGGATTTTCTTGTGAAGAGAGTGAGGAGATGACAAGTGATGAAAACGATATCGCCTTTGGTGTTGTTTGTGAGACTAAAGACTGGAAGAGGTGTCCCAATTGTAGGTTTTTTATTGAGCGTAATGGTGGCTGCAATGTCGTCACATGCATGTATACGTATTATATTTTCTGATTTCTCCATTAAAAACCTAAATATCATTACTCAATTATAAATAAATGAATACAATATTGTTAACCTCAAATGATCTTTTTCTTTGCAGGTGTGGATTCGTATTTTACTACGATAGGAATTGGTATAATGCTCACGAGACAGTTTCTCTGTCTGATCAAGATTGTACAGGTTGTTCGGTACTACTATATTGCATAGCCATTCTTACAATATTTTTTCTATTTTTAGTTGTTACGCTTACTCTTGAAAAGCTATATCCTTGAAAAGCTAACAGTATGATTGTAAGTATTTTAATACTATGTCTATCATATATTATTAGTATAACAAGTAGCACAAGTTGCGGAACCGTAGGATCAAGTACAACACATAATAGTTAACCAAAACATAATGAAAATGTACCGTATGCAAATCTTGTTTCTTGAACTATGAAAACAATAGATCTATGAATAACCCCTTACTGTTTTGTTATTCGATCTCTTGATAATAACTATAGTGAGTTATTACCTCGTTCTTGTACACACAAATTAATCACGAATTAAAGGTTATGCAAGTAACAAGAACACAATAATTTTCTTATAAAGAAAATCGATCCAAAACCCTAAGGGGGTGTTTGGCCGATCGGTTTGACAAAGAAAAAGGAAGAGAAAACTTTAGGGATAATTGTGTGCACAAAAGGTGAGAAACAATTGACCCTAGGTTTGTTTATATACTAATTAGAAAACTTTGGGAACAAGTTAGGGTTGGTTTGCCCCTTCCCCTTGCTCGGCCGACCCACAACCCAAAAGAGGGTTCTAGATCTTTTCCTTGTTTCCTAATTGTATGTAAACATCTCTTTCCTTATTTGCGTCTAACTGTCGTTAGTCATTTAACGGTAAACACTAACGGTCGTTAAGTTCTTGTGTTCAAATAATAATCATACAATATATTTATTATTATATTTTAATTCTCATTTGCAATGTGTGCAATCCCGAGGTCTCGGGTTCGATTCTAGACATTTACATGTTAATAATTTAACCATATTCCAACANGTTAGTCATTTAACGGTAAACACTAACGGTCGTTAAGTTCTTGTGTTCAAATAATAATCATACAATATATTTATTATTATATTTTAATTCTCATTTGCAATGTGTGCAATCCCGAGGTCTCGGGTTCGATTCTAGACATTTACATGTTAATAATTTAACCATATTCCAACAGCTCCCACTTGGTTATTTATTAACAGTAAAATGACATTGGTTGGCGTCTTGCAACACTCCAATGCCCCTAGTCCGACTCGAGCTAGGTTTCCTGGAAAACCTTTAACGATTCATCGTTATTATTATCCTTTTGTTTCTAATACTCTTATTAATAAAGAAATAAATCTTTATTAAATTTCAGTTTCTCTTATATTAATGATTGAACAAAATTACCAAAACATCTGAACGTATTCCAGATAGTCTTTGGGCGTGGCCACGCAAACATTTTGTCAATCCTACGAGTGGCCCAATAGTATTAAACTTCAAAACAAATTTGAAGGAACAAATTCTATTTTGACTACAAGACTAACCCATGGACTTTGCAACACTTCTGAAAACAACCCTTATAACTACCAGTTACGGATAGCGGTAGATTGCTCCACAAAAATGCACTACATCCATGACTCTTATCTTGTATCTCAAGTCTGAGTAACTAATTATGATTTACTTAAAATAAGTAAAATCATGTAGTTGGGATAAGTCTTATATTCAATTCATTGAATATCATGTGAAATTGGTATGACTACGCATCAATATACTTTCAAGTATATTCTAACCAATATTCAGATTTGTATTCCCTTAATGATATTCCCATATCATTAACCGACAACGGACAATTTTTTAGAATAATAAAATTATTCAAGGATTTAAACATGCAAAAACAGGATATATTATTAAAACAATGTAAATAAACATAACCAATACTTTATTTCATTAAAATTAATAATTCGTACATTACATCCTTTATCCAAATACTAATCACAAATGGGCATGAAACTTTCAGCCTTACGAAGACCTATTCCCATAGCTAGCTTAAAAAGCTTAGTGCCAGGTAGAGCTTTCGTCAATTGATCTGCTAAGTTATCATCTGTGTGAACTTTGAATAAATCGATCTCTCCAATCTCCACTTGCTCACGCACGTAGTGATATTTGATCGGGAAATGTCTGGTGCCCCTCATGAGTCCAGGCTCATGAGCAAATGTGATTGCAGCAGAATTGTCACAATACATTTTTATAGGTTGTTGAATCGATGGCATAACTCCAAGCCCCGAAACGAACTTCCTAATCCAAACAGCTTCCATTGCAGCTTCTGAAGCAGCTATATACTCACTTTCTGTTGCATACATCGCTAATGTACTCTGCTTCTTGCTCCTCCAATCCACAGCTCTTCCATTAATGACAAAGACATAACCCGTCTGAGACTTCGTATCATCCTTATCACCTTGCCATAAAGCATCACAGTAACCTGTAACATCAAGTTCTGCATTTGGATCTGGATTACCCCCATAAACTAAGAATACATCTTTAGTAGCCCTAAGGTACTTAAGAATATTCTTCACAGCAGTCCAGTGAGCTTCACCTGGATTTTCCTGAAATCGACTGGTTAAGTTCTGAGCAAATGCCACATCTGGCCTTGTGCTTTTCACCGCATACATTATAGATCCCACAGCCGAAGCATAAGAAACTTTCTTCATGCGTTGCACCTCTGCAGATGTTGAAGCACACAGTTTGCTACTCAAGCCATGGTGTTCTTACATTGGCAAATATCCCTTTTTGGAATTTTGCATATTGAATCTCTTCAATATTTTATCAATGTAAGCACTTTGGCTTAATCCAATTAATCGCTGAGATCTATCTCTATATATCTTAATTCCCAGAATGAATGCAGCTTCCCTAAGTCTTTCATAGAAAAACAGTTTCCAAGATATGCCTTAACTTTATTCAAACTTGGAATGTCTTTTCCCATGATCAATATGTCATCGACATATAAAATAAGGAAAATTACATCACTCCCACTAGCTTTGTGGTATACACATGGCTCATCAAGATTTTGAGAAAATCCAAATCTTTTGATTTCTTCATCAAATCTTTTATTCCATTGACGTGATGCTTGCTTCAATCCATAAATGGATCTTTGAAGCTTGCATACACGCTTTAGAAAATCTGGATTGACAAACCGCTTAGGCTGTGCCATATAGATGTCCTCATCTAGGCGACCATTTAAGAAGGCGGTTTTGACATCCATCTGCCAAATCTCATAATCATAGTATGCAGCTATGGCTATGAGAATCCTAATGGCCCTAATATCAGCTACGGGAGAAAAGGTTTCTTCATAGTCAATACCAAACTCACAACACGTTTGAGTAAACCCTGAGCTACCAACGGGACTTACCTCAAGGTGTGTACATGCATCCA
>LBNU01003689.1:76744-95472 GCA_014162995.1 Artemisia annua | reverse complement strand
TGCTTGCAGTTGTGTAATTTTTCAAGAGACTCATACAATTCAACTGCTGGAGACTTTTCGTAAACCTTCTTGAGTTCATCGATCATGTCTTTTGGAAAATAATACTCAAACTTCTTTTGCATTATTAGATCCATATTTTGAAGCATCAAGCATCCAACTTCATTGTACTTAGCATGCTCCACTCTCCATTCAGCCTTTTGCTGCTCAGTGGTAGTTGGGCCAGTAGGTTCATCGGGGCAAGGGGTCTGCAAATAATTGAGCTTACCAGTCGCTCTCAAGACAATTCTGAGCGATCTGTGCCAATCATTGAAGTTTTTCCCAGTCAATTTAGCTCTTTCAAGGTGACCCTTGAAAGCAGCAAACACGGAGTTATCGGGTTGAGCCATTTCTACAGAAAAAGTTCAAACATTAGTATTTTCAATAATGAAAATATTTTCAAGTAAACATAATACCCATGGATATATTCATATAACCACCTTAGTTTCTTGAAAACCTAGGATCCAACTTTTCATAATTTCACTACATCAGTTGATCTGCTAATAGTGAAAGTACAAAAGATGGTAATCTGTCGTACATTAATTGGCAAACAAGTTTTCCAATTCCTAGATGATTTATGGGATTTACTTCAAGTTGATTCATCAACTTGCCATTTAAGCATGTTTCATCCCATCTCATGCCTTAAGTTCTAGGTCTCACGCATCAACTTAATTAAGTCGTCTAACTTAGAAACTGCAAATTATCCATGTGAGGTCTCACGCTCACTCGGAAATTTGCCTTGTCATTAATCTTTGGCCTAGGTCTCACGCATACCAAAGAAAAACTCCAAGTGTCCCATATAGTTAGATGGCATGTAACTTAAATTTTAAGATATTTAATTTGATGTGATAATCAAAAAACATGTATAAAGATGCATGCACTCATCTTTATAACATTAGGGTTTTAAAACAATTTTTTAATTATTACCAATTCGTAAGATAAAGTTAAAAGCTTTTGTTTGAGGTATTTGGTTCACCAATTAAAGAAGAACCATCAATTATCATCTACCAAAGTGGAATTGAGGTAAATCACCCTTAAGATGATATTGTACACCCAATGATGATGTAAGTAAGACGTCTTTAACTAACTCATAAGTGCATGGAAACCAAAGGTAGACTCTAGGCTCTTTCCAAACCTTGTTTCCATCACTATGAATTAGCTAAAAAATACTTACTTGCATAACCATATGTACAAAAACATCAATCAAACACAAAGTTTATAACTTTCATCTTAAAACATATTAAAAACTATTACAATACAAATCTCGTAGCGAGGATGCATTTAACGCATTACAGCATGTAAGGCCAACCCCTAAGTATGACACATAAGATTTTGTATTGTAAAGTTCTTAATAAAATTATGTTTCACCATTATTAGTCCAATTAATTTTCTTTTCAAAATTACCCTTGTTATTGCTTACAACTTTGATAAACACATAACACATAGACAAGTAATTAAAAAGAAAACAAACAGTCAACTAATAAATAATTAAAAGATGAAACAATCAGCACATGCATACTTAATTAGATAAACCATAATTAAATCAATTCTAGGTTTATAATATGTATAATTAACCAAAGCTTTCACTTTGCACAAGTGAGCCACATCCATCAAATAATCGATTGCATAAGCTAGGGTTAATTAATACACCACATAACAAGTAAATTGATTTTAATTATACTTGAGATCTTCCCCAATTTTAGATCTATCTAAGAATAAGATGTGGAACATATACTTGCAATCAAAACAATTAAACAATCCATGACTAACATGCATGTTTCATCATGGATTCATGCATAAAAATTACCACATAGTTCACATAAACATGTTACAAACCTAGGGTTTCTAACCATTAATTAATCTTAATTAATTAATACAAACCCTAATTAGGGTTTTATAAAAAAAACGAACCCCCCCCAAAATTAGGGTTAGGGTTTTAATTTTTCTTAAAAAAATAAAAGAAAACCCTAGAAAACATTAACATGTGTGTCTAAAACAATTAAAGATACGTTTTTTATAGTTTTAGTAAGCAATTACATGTTATACATGGCTCGTGATGCCACTGTAAGTATTTTATTACTATGTCTATCATATATTATTAGTGTAACAAGTAGCACAAGTTGCGGAAGCGTAGGATCAAGTACAACACATAATAGTTAACCAAAACATAATGAAAACGTACCGTATGCAAATCTTGTTTCTTGAACTATGAAAACAATAGATCTATGAATAACCCCTTACCGTTTTGTTATTCGATCTCTTGATAATAACTATAGTAAGTTATTACCTCGTTCTTGTACACACAAATTAAAGGTTATGCAAGTAACAAGAACACAATAATTTTCTTATAAAGAAAATCGATCCAAAACCCTAAGGGGGTGTTTGGCCGATCGGTTTGACAAAGAAAAAGGAAGAGAAAACTTTAGGGATAATTGCGTGCATAAAAGGTGAGAAACAATTGACCCTAGGTTTGTTTAGATACTTATTAGAAAACTTTGGGAACAAGTTAGGGTTGGATTGCCCCTTCCCCTTGCTCGGCCGACCCACAACCCAAAAGAGGGTTCTAGATCTTTTCCTTGTTTCCTAATTGTTTGTAAACATCTCTTTCCTTATTTGCGTCTAACTGTAGTTAGTCATTTAACGGTAAACACTAACGGTCGTTAAGTTCTTGTGTTCAAATAATAATCATACAATACTTTATTATTATACTTTAATTCTCATTTGCAATGTGTGCAATCCCGAGGTCTCGGGTTCGATTCTAGACATTTACATGTTAATAATTTAACCATATTCCAACAATGATAACTATCATTAGATGCTTGGTATTAAGAGAGTAACTTTTATTGATCGACAAGCCAATTATCCACGTTACACCTTGTATAGACTCTCTTCGACTTGATTATGTATGTATGTTTGTATTGTGATGCTCGTGTATCTTCTTCCTATTTCTTGTTTTATATAACTTTTATTCAATATGATTCTCCTTTTATTCCAGCTGATTGTGTGATCTAATCATGCAAAGATACGATCAAGACTTGTTGCTTATTACAAAAAGCATGTTAATATTTTCTAAAGTCATCTTATTCGAGAACTAGTGTCTCGTATAACTAGTACTCAAATATCTATAATACTTAATGATTCACTTTTGGCATATTAAATGTGCAAGAGTAAATGCGCACAAAAAGTTGTACGGTGCAACATGCTTAAGCTTGAAAATAAATCGCAAAAATATATACCGAAATAATATTTAATCAAATAAATTAACAAAATAGTAAATACTCCATGCAGAATACGAAATTAAACACACATCATATGAACTTCAATGTCGGAACACAAGAAGTTGCATATTTACAATTCACCATTAAAATAAGAAAACCAAAAGATTAGTCTATTTATTGTTTAATTCTTTCAACATCTTCTTTAAAGTATAAATAGCACAATCTAGCATGCTCATAATTCATTCTTCCCTCGCCACATCTACCGGAACAGCTGTCAACGTCAACTGTTTCTGCCGCCGACACCACCGAATCTTAAATTAAGAGGTGGTGTTTCGAGCTTAGGTGGTTTCGTTGTTGTTTTGGTAGTTCATCATCCTTAACAAATACAACATCTCATCACAAACCAAATTCAAAACCAACTTCTTCTTTAAAGTATAAATAGCACAATCTAGCATGCTCACGATTCATTCTTCCAGCGCCACATCTACTGGAACCGTTGTGAACGTCAACTGTTTCCTCTGCCGACACTACCGAATCTTAAATTAAGAGGTGGTGTTTCGAGCATAGGTGGTTACGTTGTTGTTTTGGTGGTTCATCATCCTTAACAAATACAACATCTCATCACAAACCAAATTCAAAACCAACTTCTTCTTTAAAGTATAAATAGCACAATCTAGCATGCTCACGATTCATTCTTCCAGCGCCACATCTACTGGAACCGTTGTGAACGTCAACTGTTTCCTCTGCCGACACTACCGAATCTTAAATTAAGAGGTGGTGTTTCGAGCATAGGTGGTTACGTTGTTGTTTTGGTGGTTCATCATCATTAACAAATACAACATCTCATCACAAACCAAATTCAAAACCAAGATTCGAACTAATGATATATACGATTATGATTAAAGATTGATTGAGATTGAGATGTGAAGATGAATTGGTTTAGATAGTTTGATCTGGAAGACGATTTTTTTCTTTTCTTCCTTTTAGATCCGGTAGTTAGGTGGCTGCAAAAATGAGGGTTGTCATCTCTTAAGTTTTAGATTATATGGGCTAACCGGGTTGTAAGTTGGGTAGAATGGTTTAACCGGGTTTTAAGTTGGGTAGAATGGTTTAACCTGGCCTTCTTTAATGTATTTTTTTGGATAAATTTTGGGCCTACAGTATCATCTATCTATAATTGATAAATAAAAATTTATGTCCTTCAAATAGATTTATCAACGTGTTTAATTTATAAAGAGAAGTTAGAATTTTATACCTACCCATTTCCGCCACATGTACATGAATACAATTCAAGAATCATTGTTTTGATTCATGTTTCATAAATATGAAAACATGTTTCGAAATCAATGTTTGGAAGCCTCGAAATGCATGTAAAACAAATATATATTTTTTAAGTTAACGGGACCAAACTTTTTACTAGGGGTGGAAACGAGCCGAGCCGAGCCCGAGCTCGCCAGAGCTCGAGCTCGGCTCGTTTATATATATAAAGCTCGAGCTCGGGCTCGAGCTCGTTTCGAGCCTTATATTTTGAGCTCGAGCTCGGCTCGTGAAATTTTTCAAAAGCTCGAGCTCGGGCTCGAGCTCGACTAATTTATATAATGTGTTAAAGAAAACAAAGTTCAAATAGAGCTCGGCTCGTTAATTACATAGGGCTCGAGCTCGTTTACTACATTTAAGCTCGTTTATACGTATAGACAATATATATACGTATATATTTCAAAGGCTCGTTTAGGCTCGCGAGCCTACTCGAGCTTTTTTTATAGAGCTCGGGCTCGAGCTCGATTATTAAATGAGCCCAAACTTAGGCTCGAGCTCGGGCTCGAGCTCGTTTAGGCTCGGCTCGTTCGAGCTTTTTACCGATCCGATCCCGAGCTTTTCACGAGCGGCTCGGCTCGTTTCCACCCCTACTTTTTACATATGAGGTGCCATTATCTCTTTTATCAAGTTAATAAAACCGACTCACAAGTTTAGTAGATTGGTTAGGACATGTGCATATTACAGAAACAACTTTATATTATTAAATTTTTACTCAAACTAATTTATACTCTTAATTGTAAAAAGACAAATAAATAAATTTAAATTACAATGTTATCGAAATATGATATTTACTACTTTTAATCCTAAAAATAATTTACACTCTTAATTGTAAAAAAAACAAATAAATAAATATAAATTACAATGTTATCGAAATATGATATTTACTCAAACTAAACGTCAACAACTAAGCAAACTTACACTTCAACAATAAGATACAATTCATGCAACGCACGGGCATTTCCATGACTCGATATTATCAAATCATGATCTTTGATCAAAATACATAAATTACTATAACATTATCGAAATATGATATTTACTCAAACAAAACGTCAACAACTAAAAAAACTTACACTTCAACATTAAGATACAATTAGTGCAACGCACGGGAATGACCAATACTCGTATCCAAATAAATAAATTACTATTAACTAAATGTAAATTAGAAGATCAATTACCTTGTTACCCTTCTATCTTAAATCAAACAAATGAAAGTCACCGTACTTAGATTATTCATGTATTTCTTTATGTTCTGAGGGTATTGGTTAAACCGCATTTATTTAAAAAAAATAGAATAAAAATTGCATTTAATGCACATTAATGAAACTTATAAATTACCATAATTAAATATGAATTTTAATTAAATAAACTCAAAGTTTCTTTTTATAATGACCTTAAAACTTGTGTAGCCATTAGACAAACCCAACATTAAAAGTCAAAACATAAAAACTTCATACCCACTCCATGTTCCTTGAAGAAGATATGAAGCTTTTATAATTAAGTAGAGATGGTGATTAAGGGGAGGAAATACAGTAGATGATCACACGATCGTTAGTTTGTTATTTATTTCTAAGCAATATGGAGAAGAATAAACAAAGATGCCTTATGATGTCGAGAACAAGAAACATGATTAATCTAAAAGACAAATGAATTTGTTGGTCGTCGACCTCGTTAAATCATGACCATCGTATGTGATTGATCAAGGGCTAGATGGAGTTATATTTAACTCTGTGGAAAACTAGAAGGGGGGTTGAATAGTTTACCGGTTTTTAATTGATTTTCTTTGAAAACTTTTGCGTGTAGTTGATAATTGAACAAGTAAGCAATAGATAATATGCAAGAGTAAAAGTAAGAAACGATCAAACCACAACACGAGTGTTTATCGTGGTTCGGCTACAAAGACTCTTTTTCCTTGCCCTACTCCACGCCCCGAGTATCCAACTCAAGAGTTTCTTGCACTAGTCAACAAGCTCCTTTAACCGGCGGAGAAAACCTTACACGTCGCTTACACATATTTCCGACACTAAGCTAGATGTCGAGTTCTTTTACAAGGGTACAACCACTCCCGGTAGTTCTTTTACAAGGGTACAACAACTCCCACCACACTACATATTTTAAGGATTAAAATACTAACCGATCACTACAAATAGATACAATCAAATGGTGTATAAACTATATAAGTTTACACAATGCTAAGCTAACAAGTCTTGCAACATTGTGTTGAAGCTCGTTACTTTTCGAATGAAGTTATGATCTTCTTGCTACAAAAGAAGCTCACAAATATGCAAATGAAACTGAGTTAGATGAGAGAATGAATGTATATGAAATATGTTATGATTGTAAGTGATGATAAAAACTCAAAGAGTGGGTTGCTATTTATAGGCAAACATCCAGACCAACCCACGGATATGGCGGAACCAATCCTTTGGTTCCGTCCGTTATACCTGAGGGTTCCGCCAGCAAGTCTGACAGATTCCTGCATAAAATATTTCACAATCTAACTCAATATTCTCAAGATCTCACAAAGTCAACTTTGAGATCTTTGAGTATGAATCTAAGAAAAACAAAACATGTCTCTTACACAAATGTTTCCTTGAAAAGATTTGTGTGATGCAAATGATGATGTAAACTATTTTTACTATTCCATATTAAGAAATAAAATAAACTTTGTAGAATGTATATATATGTAGCTTACAAATGTTAATATGAAATGTTTAGTAAGTAAATGTTTTACAAAAAATGTTTGATTACTAACTATTTACTAATCACAAGAAACTTACTAATTATACTTGTATCACATTTTTAACATATGAAGTATACCTTAACATGTATGTATTCTAAAAGTATACTTGACCATATTACAATTTGGAATCACTTTATGAAAACATGTAAATGTAGTTTGAGTGATGTTAATCTTGAAAGACTTTTAATCTATATTTACTTGTTGCTAAAAATAAACTTTACCTTTTGTCGTTAACAAAACAAAGTAAAGATCGTAAAATATAAATAACGTTTTTTAGGCGATATTTGTATTAACAATCTCCCCCTTTTTGTTGATGACAAAATATAAATTTTATTTTTAAGCAAATGCATAATTATAGATTTTGAGTCTTTTTGAAATATATAATTAACATTATATTTTCATGATTTGCAAATGAGATGAAAATAAAGTTGAATTTGTTAAATATATATCTCCCCCTTTTTGTCAAAACAAAAAGAAGAGTTGCGTAGCGGAAATGATTCAAGCCATATACTCTCCCTTGGACAATACTCCCCCTAAAAGGAGTGCCAAGTAAGAATACATGGATTTTGATCCTACAAAAAAAAGTTAGTTCGATGTAGATACAAGTATATACATAAGTGATCATCTTACAATAACATTCACCAAGTAAATAAGCAACCAACACAAATGAGAAGTACCAACAAGACATAAAAGTAGAACTATTGCATTCCAAGTAAAATTTATAGTTTGACTTTAGAAAAGTCAAACATAAAGACTTGAAAAAGTCTACTAGTCATACAAAGGGAAATGAAAACAAATGAAAACTACAAGCATAAAAAGAGAAAATTCCTAGGTGAGATTCTACCATTATTGGATTTCCTAATGATGCTCTAAGCTTGAGGTGGATGAGAGATGGCATTAAGGCGCTCCAAAATGTGGTTTAGGATAAACCTCATTTCATATGTTAGTTCACGGATATCCTTTTGACACCGTTCACTTATATGAGCGGTTCTCTCACAATTTCCACAATCATGGCGAGGGAAGTTAGGTGGAAGTGGGATTTCATTTGTTGGTGGATCACTAATGGTTGATGGAGCAAATGTGGATGGTTGAGAGGTATTTTGATTTCCTACAATGGATGAGTAGAGTGCCGTTTGGAAATCCATGACATGGTTGAGATGAGAGTCCACCATATGCTTGAAAGCATAAAGATGGTTCAAGCGAGTATTGAGTTCCTCATGAGTGTTTGGAGAGTTGGCCCATATGGATGCTTCTATTTCCTCATAGGAAGGAAATAGGGAATCAAAGTGTTGAGAATGCTCTTGAGTTGGTTCTTGTTGTTGGTCATGATGGTTAAGACTTGGTTCTCCAAAAAGAGGTCCATGAATATCATTGTGAATGGGGTGGAACAACAATGGTTGTGGTTTTGGATGAGCTTGGTCTTGTGGAAAGATTGATGGTCTAGCATATCGGTAAGCCAAACGCTCTACCAATGATGGTTGATGAGGTGGATGATCTAATTATTCATTTGGTTGAAACCTTGGTTGTTGTTGAGTTTCCATTTGAGCAATGGTGTCAAAAAGTAGCAATGGTGGTGGGTTTGATTATCTTGATGGTAGGTCTTCTAAAGTTTCCAAGTAAGGATGTGGTGATGTTGGTGGTGTTTGAAAAAGTTCCATTGGTGTCAATTTGGGTGATTGAGGTGATGGAGTTTTTGATGGTTGAGTTGGTGCCGAAGGTGGTGATGGATCACTTGGTGTTTTAGTTGGTGGAGGAGTGGTCATTGCATTGGCATTGCAAGTTTTTGGCGATGGTTTTGGAGTTGCAAGGTTGAGGAAATTTGTATCTTTGATGGGTGAGGAAATGTTGAGTGATGAGTCACTTGATGATGATGAGTTCACTTGGATGGTTTTGTTTAAGCAACATGGTTTAACACTTATCCTTGCGGTTTTCCTAATGGGTCTAGAGGNCATTGCATTGGCATTGCAAGTTTTTGGCGATGGTTTTGGAGTTGCAAGGTTGAGGAAATTTGTATCTTTAATGGGTGAGGAAATGTTGAGTGATGAGTCACTTGATGATGATGAGTTCACTTGGATGGTTTTGTTTAAGCAACATGGTTTGACACTTATCCTTGCGGTTTTCCTAATGGGTCCAGAGGATTCGGATGAGGTGTTGGATTTTGTCATTTCAAGACTTTGGTTAGCTAGAAGTATAAGATTAAGAGAAGTGAAGGTGATGGTGTGAATTGAAAGTGTGAAGTGTTGGTCAATTTATAGGAAGAACATGATTTTGAAAGTGGTGTTTGGATTTGATGTTGAGCCATAGAAATTTGGAGGTTCCTAATCATTTGGAAGAGTTCCAAGAACTAGTCACATCATTTGAAGTCAATCCAATGGAGTTGGATGGAGTGAAAGACTAAGATTTGCACTAAATGCTATGTGATCATGGAATGTCTATGTGGTCAGAAGTTCCACAGATATGGAGGAACCAAAGAGATGGTTCCTTCCTTGTAACAGAAAGGTTCCTTGGGTTAGTTTGGATGATTTTGAAATTTTGGCGGGAATGATGATCCTATTGTTGAAAATGAACTAAGAGGGCTCTAGAATTACTGATAAATACTAACAAGCATGTAGGAAGCAAGTTTGGAACCTAAGGATTACTAGAAAAATTCAAAAAATTCAAAGTTTAGACCTGGGCTGCAAGAATCACGGATTCAATCGATAACAAGCACGGAACCAAATATTTGGTTCCGCCTTGTCCGTGGGCAAAATTTGGCGGCACCAAAATTTTGAACGGAGGAAACCAAACAGATGGTTCCGCCGTATCCGTGGAGCCTCAGAATCCATACAGTGTGCATTTTTGTTCTAGTAGGCGATTTCCGATTTTCAAAATTTTTCTTAAAATTTAAGTAACTTTGCATATGTGATTGGAAAATACTAAAAATGCAAATAATAACACTTCTTACCGATAGAGTTCACGAGAGCGATCTTAACTTTCACTTTTAAAGCGAAAAATGAAAATTGGCATAGCACTAGAAAGTTATCACCTGAAAATATTATTAGTACACACATAATCCATAGTCATAATATCATCCTACAAGTTCATAAAAACACGAAATAACATTGTTTTAACAAACAAATCGTTCAAATGCACCCTTGTGCCAAACATCCCCTAAAACACTCATTTCTTGTTCAACTTCTTGTTGATCTTTGTGAGGTAGCGTCCAATGCACTTCCAAATCCCTTTTGATTGCTTGTACTCCGCCGACTCATTTGGAATTGATGGAAGTTGTTAGAGGTACTCGAGTGGTGGAAGCCTAGAGTTTGGTAAATCGTCTTCTTCACTCATGGAGGATGATGATGATGAGGAAGGAGGGTGAAGACGTTTTCCTTAGGCTTTGTAAACTCTCTCATCACTCAATGGTACAAATGTGTGTGGAATAAGAGGATAGTCTAGGCGAAGACCTCTAGGACTTGGACGGATGGGCTCACAAAACCTAAAGAGACGCGTGAGAAGCATCCCATATGGAAGAGCGGTGGAACCTTGGACCGAGATGTTTGCCATTCTTTTGGCAATGTAGTAAGCCAAGTTGAAAGTTTGGCGGGTGGACACACTATAGAGCATGTAGGAAAGGCAAGTGTTGATATGGTCCCTATTTCCTAAGGTGCTTATCACATTGGCCCTAATGATCTCTTCCCATTTCAAGAATTGTGGTCTTAACTCATTAAGCTCCATTCCAAAGGGGTCTTTTGCGACTTCCTCTCCCCCTCGAGTTCTCCTAGTATGAGAGGTCCTAACAAAAAGGTGGTCACGGAAGGACCTCCTTGCTAACTAGAGGGGTGTCAAATGGATGAATGCGGTTAATGAAGGAAAGTTCCTCACGAATGTTTGTTCCGGCTAAGAAGGTAGGGTCTATGGTTCTCCCCTCATGGACATAACGCTTCTCAAGGTTCTTAAAGATTTCTACTTGGTTTGAGGTGAGACCTTTAGTCTTATGGTGTTTGGGTACGTATTTGTTGGTGTCTTTGTGGTCATAGAAAGTTGCGGGAGGCATGATGAACCTAGAAACACAATTTTTATATTTTAGCATAAGTAAACAATGATTAAGAAAAGAAATTCTAGTGTGTGCCTACATGGAAACAATGTGGAGTTGTGGTTATCTTGACTCATTTTGATGCTCAAAACATTTTAAAATGCAAGTTTTTGTAGTAAAACAAAGATAACCCAAACGCTCCTAATTCAATGTAGCTTCGTTTGAATGTACCCGAAAATACATATCAGTTATGTATTCCCTTTAGCATTCAAGAGATATTATGCAAGTGACATTTTGAAAGTAACGTTTTGATTTTGTATTTACAATGAAAAAAAATTATTTTTCCTAAATGTGAGAAGTTTTTCCAACAATTTTATCATGGGGTTTTTGATATAATGTGATAATGTTCTACAAGATGTAATTCCTAACTAATGGAAAACATAATTAGTTTTGTTTATAGCAATTGTTCTACATGATTTCCTAGGTTTATGCATAACCCCAAGTTTTTTTTTGTTTTAGTGCATAAATAGAATTTCCTAGACATAGATCAGGAGAGTAATTGTGTTTAGAGTACTTACAATGATGTTAGGAATGAAGAGTGGCGGAATTGGAGCACTAATTTTCGAGTGTAGATGGGTGTGGAAGTGAATAGTAACTGTTTATGGTGAGTGGTGTAGGATAAAAGGTTGTTTGGTTTTAATATAAAAAGAGAAAACTGTGCAGGCGTCCCACAAAATGGCCGGAACCAAACAGAGGGATCCGTCCCTTGTTATCGTTGGTTCCGCCAGACCTGGAGATGTATAAACTAGAAATATTTGTTTTGAATTTCTACGATTAAATTTAACGTTTAAGTTTATGAAGTGGGTTCCATGAGTCCTAGTCCTAGTCT
This sequence comes from Artemisia annua, assembly GCA_014162995.1. Classification (NCBI taxonomy): domain Eukaryota; kingdom Viridiplantae; phylum Streptophyta; class Magnoliopsida; order Asterales; family Asteraceae; genus Artemisia; species Artemisia annua. The sequence continues at coordinate 83,257 of LBNU01003689.1, read as the reverse complement.
AAGGAGATTAAATGGTTCACGTTTAAGGGGTTTTGTGAGGATATCGGCTATGTTGTCTTCAGAGGATACTTTCTCAATAGAGATGTTTCCTTTTGGAACGTTATCACGAAGGAAATGATGACGGATTTCTATATGTTTTGTACGAGCATGTTGGACTGGATTTTTACTAAGGTCGATAGCTCCTTTGTTGTCGCAAAGAATAGATATGTCTTTAATTACAATTCCGTAGTCCACGAGCGCTTCCTTCATCCAAAGAGCTTGTTGACATGCTTTTCCGACCGATACGTATTCGGCTTCGGTTGTTGAGATTGCGAGGGCCGTTTGCTTCTTGGAGAACCATGAGGTGAGACAATGTCCAACAAAAGTACAAATACTACTTGTACTTTTTCTATCAACATAGTCACCGGCATGATCCGAGTCGGCATACACTATGGTTTCAACACCCGTTCCTTTGGGATACTGACTCCTCCCAAACTAACCAGTTAACCAGGTGTGGTCAAAAAGTCAAATCTGAGAGAGGAGAGATCAATTTATGATCCGTTGAAAGCACAATATACTCACGGGTCGTCAAGTCCCAACGAGGTTGAAATTGTATTTTGGAAACGTTCTGGGAATGAGTGATTTGGGAATATTAACCAGATAATGATTTGGATAGATTATATCAAGGAAAATAAGTGAAAACAAGTTAAACGAGCTAAGTAAACAAAAATGTAAAGCTAAACTAACCTAAAACAAATTTAAAATTAAAAACGCGATTTTACATTAAAATTAATGTAACTGTACAAAATAAAAAGTAAATTTTGAGCAATACAAAGCCTACGAATATGAAAATTATATTTTTACAAATCTAATAGTAAAAGAAAATTTTTAGAAAAAGAAAAATATTTTTTAAACTTTTTGTTTATTTATTATTAATTAAAAACTATTTAAACTTAATTAAACTAATTAAACTAATTTAATTATAATAAATACTAAATGAAAAGTTAAAATTATAAAACTTTTTCTATAAATACCTTATAGTGACAGAAACTTTATAAAAAATATAAAAACTCTTAAGTACTTATAGATAAACTGTTTTAAAAATTAATTACTTATTATTAATTAAAACCTAATTAAACTATTTTAATTATAATAAATACTAAACTAATTTATAAAATTATTAATTTTTTTTATAAATACCTAATACTAGCAGAAAGTTGTAAAAAATATAAAAAGTCCTAATTGATTATAAATAAGCAGTTAAATAAACTAATAAGCAAAAATAAGCTAAAAGGGCTGAAACTATATTAAATATTAAATTTGGTATGGAGTGAATGAAAAAAGACCCTGCACTTGGCATCCAGGTACTCACTATCACTCTCAACAAGGGGGAGGTCTCAGGTTCGACCCTGCCTCAAGAGTGGAATAAGCTACAAGCTAATGAGATGAGCTTACAATAAGCCAAAGAAAAGAGAAAACATAACTGAATAAGCTAAAAATTATAAATAAGCAAATCCTACCACTGAAAAGCACTCAGGCTTGCAGGGCCACTTAGCAGGCCTTGTGGGGCCCACTAGGGGGTTTGGAAGCCCAAAGTAAAAGTTGATCTAATAAGCTGAGCTTATTGGCTTTTCAAAAAGCTAAAGCTCAACCACTCGGACCCACTAATAAGCATTGGGGGAGGGAATGAAGTTGGGCTGTTTATGCTGATGACTCAGCATAGGGGTGGAATGGGACAAAGTTAAAGGGGATTGCAGCCCTACTAAATAAGCTAGGAACAGGGAAGGGTGTGGTTTGACCGGTATTGACTGGGGGTTGGGATTATATAAAAGGGAGATGGAGCATAAGGTTGTTGTTGGGCAGAAAGAAAAAGTTCCAAAAGGAGGGGTGGCTTGTGTTTTGTTATGGTTTGTTATAGTAAAGAGTCCTTTGTTTGTAATGTTATAACAAGGCTATGGTTGTAAAGTCCTGAAACTGTAGGCTGATCTTTCACTTTTCAAAAGATTCACAAGGGGTGAATTTTGCCAAGTGTGAATAGGTATAACGGAACCATAGTTGATTATCTTCTCATTTAAACCTCCGCAGGACCATTTTTGCCATTTGTTGAAACTTCGGGTGACAAATTGAAATTTCTTCAAACTTTCTCCCATAGGACTAAACTTGATTTTGTGAACTCCAAGGACCCATGTTGACTTTTCATCCAAATTATAACTCAGTGGCCATTTCTGCAATCTATTGCAAAGTAGAGAGAACCAGAATTGAAATTAATGAAATTTTCCACCAACAGACTAATTATGATAACTTATGTTTCAAAAGGACTTGGTGACTTTTCTTACAAAAACAAATGCTCAGGACTGATTTTGTCAATTTTGGAAAGTGAGCGGACTGAAACTAGCAATTATGCAAACTTATGTTCATTTTTCATTTGTTTTCAATCATTTTGCATCTAAAAATTTAAACATAATCTGGGATATTTTCAGTCATTTTAGATGCATATTTGAGGTTTTTGAACTGTTTTGCAGTTCAATAAGACAAAATATGATGAGTCATTTTTACATCATCAATCCCTCACACTTAAAATTTTTTCTAGTCCCCTAGCAATCTTTTATGAAAACTTAATGGATTTAGTGTCTTATTACCAAAATCATTACTTCTGGGGTAGCCAAGTCGTTTCAGTATGAACTATGGTACACTGATAACAATATGATTTGAGCAAAACCATAAAGCATGCAACGGATTTTGGTTTTGTCTTTCCAACTAAGCCGTTGCTTCTGGACTAGCCAAACTTTTGATAGAATAAGATTATCAATCTTTGTGAGTAGATTCACCAATTATGTATTCCACTGCCTTTACTAAGCCATACTTGTGGGCTAGTCAACTCTTATACTTTTAAAGATTATGGTTGAGTCTCGAAATTCCATCATTACTTTGGAAATTGTAAGCCATGAACGGATTGAGTTTCTTTACAAGAGCCGTCTTGCTCCTGGATTAGCCCATGTCCTTTTGTGTTTAAATGGTGGACTGATAAACCAAATTTTATTTTATTTATTCTTTTATTTTCTTTTTTTAATTTTTTTGGTAAAATGGGGGTATTAGATTTTAGAAGGTTAAAAATGTGATCAAATTCGACAGATCTTACTCCACACTAGAATTGCATACTTGCCTCATATTCAAAGTCCCGGGCATATATGCCGATACTTTGGATGTAAAACTTAGGATTTAGGCAAGGTGTGGGAACATTCATAGTTGAAAAGTGAGCTAAATAGTAGCTTCCTAAATTGGTATTGGATTGAATGAAAAAGACCTCGCCTTGTCATCAGGTACTCACTACTTCACTCATCAACAAGGGAGGGTCGTACAGTTGACCCTGCCTCACCCTTTTTACAACATTTTATTTTTTTGATTTTTTTACTTTTTAACTTTACAAAAACTAAATTTAAAACTAAACAGAAGCAAGTTTAACAAGACAATCTTTCTGACAGAAGCAAAATTAAGCTCTGTGGAGAGCTTATTGCTCACAGACACAATATAAGCTAAAAAAAGGATTTTGAAACTATTGAACAGCTGAGAATAAGATACTATCTGAACCAAGGGGATACTTTAACTGATTATACAACAAAAGACATGATAAGCATACCCAAATCCTACACAGTGAGTAAGAAAGATGAGATTGAATGTCTTTTTGACTTTTACAAAAGTACTCACTGGATTTTACACTTAAGTAGACCTATGTGAACCTACTGTGAGCTAAGGGAACCAAATTCAACAACAATTACAAGCCTGAACACATAATACACAGCAAAGCCAAACACTCCCTTATGTGAATGAAAATGTGATTTTCAAAGGTTTTCATCAACTAAGACCAGGTTACTGATTCATGAGTACTTATTATCAAGTTGTAAACCATATGAATCACAAAAACACCAGTATTAACCATAAAAACAGATGGATCAAGGGTACGCAAGATCTTGGCAGTTGTGAGTCAAAATGAGCATCAAGCAAACTACTGAACAAGTAATCACTTTAACAACTTAAATTCATTCCATTACACTAAATAATTACTTAAGAACATAACTTAGCACCATTAAAACTAATATACAGTAAATAGCAAAAATCAATGAAAATGGCTTACAATAGGATCCAAGCACATAACAATGAACAAAGGACCAATAACCAACCTAACACCTCCCCTGAGGTTCTAAAACCATGAGAATCCAAAATCCACCATGTTCCCTTGCTTCTTCACCTTCAACACTGATTTTTTTATTTTTACTCTATTTTCTTGTGTTTTTTTTTATATTTTTGAGTGAGACTGAATTAAATGACTTGTAAACTTTTAAATGATAATAAGTAAACTTAATGAAGCTTAATTGACCAGGAACTAACACTTTTCAACAACATTAATTTTAAAATGAGATTTTCATGAAAACTGCCAAAAACTAAATTTGAACTGATAACTTGAAATTAATTGTTTAAGAGCACTTGAATTACATTGATAATGAAGGAAACAAACCTTTTAAACTAAAGTTTACAACTGAAAACTAAAATTACATTAATACGACATCTAAGCTACCTAAATTAACTACTACTCTGTCCTGTGTCCTTCTTTCTTCTTTATAAGTGATGTTTAGGGATTTGTGGGTCCCTCTGAGACTTTCCCATCAACTCTGAGCCGTTGGATTAGGATAGAATGATCTCAACCTTTGAATGAGATTTTTGGCGCCAAATGTTTTATAGGCAATTGGGGTCTGTTGAGTGTGATAAGGGGGAAGGCTAGGGTTGCAGGGTAGGGTAGGGGTGGTGGAGGTGATGGGTTGGGCGGTTGAGGTGACTGGTTGCAAGTGGTGATGGTGGGGTGAATACCAGGGGTGGTATTGGAGTGTGAAGGAGAAACAGGAGGGAAGGGGGGGTGTGGTTTGACCGTATGTTGACTGGGGGGTTGGATTATTATAAAACAGGTAGATGGGCTAAGGTGTTGTTGGGTCCCATAGAAAAGAAAAAGGCAAAAGGGGGGGTGGGCTTGTTTTTGTTATGGGTTTTCGTTATTAGTAATAGAGTCCGTTTGGTTTTGTAATGTTAATAACAGGTACTAAAATGTTAAAGTCCTGAACTGCCTAGGTGACTTGATCTTGCAGACTTTCATAAAAAGTATCCACGAAGTGGTGACAATTTGCCAAGTGGGGGTGGATGTATTAAGGTACCATATAAGTTATTATTTCAATATTTTTAAAACCTCCGAAGGACCCAGGCTTATCAAAATGTTTTTCCATGATCTGCCATGGCAAATTCAATCATTCCATTGATCTTGGAACAATAAAATCTAAGGACCAGTAATGGTGGGAAAGATGTGTTGCTCACACTAGGTTTATCCCACAGACGTATCCCCAAGACTAACACCCTTGATACTTTGTTGAACCCAAGGTACCCATTGTTGGACTGTTCCCCATCCAATTCATTAATACTCAGGGGGCCAATTTTCTGCCCAAATAGTATATGGGCTTATTGTGTTAAGGCATTTGAGAAAGTCATAAGATAATGTAGAGTAAAACCCTCAAGACTCCCCCCACATAAGATTGGTAATCTATTACTTAAAATCAAATGAAGTTATAATTGTGGGCTATAGAAGCTATGCTTCATGTGTAAGACTTCCACATCAAATACGTATGACAGCTGTGGTACTTAATCTAATACATTGATTATGAGTAAATCCAGTATGGTATTCCATTAGTTCATTTATTCGAAGACACACCTTGCTTACTTCCAGTGGATGGAAACCCGTGTTTTTTGTTTCATACAGTACGACAATCAAAATGCCCCAGGGTACTTGATTATCCATTATAGTTTTCGTCCGCCACTAAAGCTTTAGGATCGGAAAGCATAATGTTTTTATGTGTTGTAGGGGGGGATCTTGGGTAAAACATATTCCCATCATTTTTTGTCTTATTTAGGTGAATTGGCAAAACATTCTAAAACTCTCAAATATGCTAAACATATGAATATCAGTATTATGTTTTATATGTTTAGATCAAAATGTGAAACAAATGAAAATGAAGCAAATGTTTCATAATGTGGAGTTTCAGTTCCCTCACTTTCCAAAATTGAACAAAATCAGTCCTGAGCATCTTTTGGAGAGCCCAAAGCTCTTTTGAATCATAAGTTATCATGAATTTCCTTTGGTGGAAATTTCTAATTTACAATTCTCTGGTCTCCTATCTTTCAAAAATTGGCAGATAATGGCCCCTGAGTTATAATTGGTGGATAAGTCAACTGGTCCTTGGAGTCACAAAGTTATCAAGTTTAGTTCTTGGATAAAGTTTTGAAGATTTTCACATTTGGTCCTGTAAGTATCACAAATTGGCAAAAATGGTCCTCGGAGGTTTTAAGAAAATAATCAACTATGGTTCCTTGATACTTTCAAATTCACTACTTGGAAAATCCCTTGTGAATACTTTGAAAAAGTTGCAGATCAGTCTAAGTTTCGGCTTGTAACATTTAGTCTTTAATACATTCCACACCTAACGGACTCTTTTCACT
>LBNU01003689.1:28877-67820 GCA_014162995.1 Artemisia annua | reverse complement strand
GGTGTTACAACTCTCCCCCACTTATTCGGTTTGTGTCCTCACAAACCACTCCTGATGAAAAGCTGGGTAATACTTGATGAGCTCCTCTTCAGGTTCCCAAGTATACTCAGACCCTTTTCTATGCTTCCATTTAACCTTAAAAAGGAGAACCTCTCTATTTTTGAGTTTCTTGACCATAGTGTCAACGATTTCTACTGGCTCTTCAACATAGCCAAGTTTCTCATCGACTACTATATCCGCTAAAGGCACATACTCTGCCTCATCTACTAAACATTTGCGTAGCTGAGATACGTGGAAAGTGTTATGAATATTATTCAGTTCTTCTGGTAGCTCAAGTCTGTATGCCACTTTTCCAACTCTATCAATTATTTTGAACGGACCAATGTAACGTGGTCCTAGCTTTCCACGCTTCCTAAAACGGACAACACCTTTCCAAGGGGAAACCTTTAGCATTACACGGTCACCGACCTGGAATTCTATTGATCGCCTCCTATTATCTGCATAGGATTTCTGTCGATCCTGGGCCATCTTAAGTCTTTCTCTTATCTGATCGATCTTATCATTAGTTTGTTGGACAATATCAGAACTAGCTAATTCTCTTTGTCCAATTTCACCCCAGCATATAGGAGTTCGACATTTCCTTCCATACAACATCTCGTATGGTGGCATCTTAATGCTAGAATGGTAACTATTGTTATATGAAAATTCTGCTAGCGCTAAATATTTATCCCAACTACCACCGAAGTCAATAGCACAGGCTCGAAGCATATCTTCCAATGTTTGAATGGTCCTTTCACTCTGACCATCTGTCTGCGGATGATAAGCTGTGCTAAAATGAACACGAGTACCTAAGTTCTCTTGGAATTTCTGCCAGAATCTAGAAGTAAATCTGATATCTCTATCAGATACTATAGAGACCGGTACTCCATGTCTAGCTACTACTTCGCGAAGGTACAACTCCGCGAGAGCTTCTGAAGACATTGATTCCTTTATAGGAAGGAAAATTGCGCTTTTAGTCAGACGGTCAACTATTACCCATATTGCATCATATTGACGTGGAGTTTTAGGTAACTTTGTGATAAGATCCATAGTGATCCTTTCCCATTTCGATACAGGAATCTCTAATGGTTGCAACTTACCGTAAGGTTGCTGATGCTCCGTCTTAACTTGAAGACAAGTAAGGCACTGCTCGACATACTTTACTATGTCTCTCTTCATACCGGGCCACCAGTAATCTGGTTTAAGATTATAGTACATCTTAGTGGCACCTGGATGAATAGAATACTTCGACTTATGAGCTTCGTCGAGTAATAACTTTTTGAGTTCTTGGTTATTCGGTATCCAAATCCTACCGAAACGTGTTCTGAGTCCTCGTGAGTCTACAACCAAGTTGTGCACCTGGCCCACGAGTCTTTCAGAATTCACATCTNGAACATGTGACACCTCTAACAGGTTATTATTAACCCGTTGCTAAAAGTATATATGTTACTCACCTCAAAACACTTGAATACTAGAACAAGCTCCCGTAAGATGTCCTCGGCTAACCCTTATGATCTAAGAACATACAAATTACATGAAACTTATTAAAATACATTCTAACTTATGAAAATAAGCCTTAAAGTATGAATATGCCATAAGGGGGCGTTTGGTTCGTGGCTTATATAACCATACCAACATGCTTTCTGAAAATTAACACTACAATTTAGTGATATGGTACCTTAACAAGGTACCCATCATATTTCTAATCAATTACATGAGTTTCTTGATGATTTAGAAAATCATCTCATTCCATAATCATATAAAATTCTATAAAAACCCCACAATTAACATAAAGGTTCAATCTTTAATCATTACCCATTAAAGGGTAACTCTAAAACTCGAATTCAAAATCAAAATAAGAACTATACCTCGAATTGATTGATGGGGAACCCTAGAAAACCCGTTCTGAGCTTATATATAGTAGTATCTTGCTTAAACTTTACTAAAAATTACTTAGAATCAAAACCCTAGTTCTTGATGATGGATTTGTATGTGTGTCATGAATTTCAGAGGAGGAGGGAGATGTTACTGGAATTTTCGTTTTCCTGAGAATGAAGGAAACCACTGATATAATTTTAAATTTGTATCTTTTGGCAAGCTTAGTCCCTGGTGGTAAAACAATTATGAGGATAGTCCTATTTAGTATAACTTAATTCGTAGGAGGTCCTTTGACCAACAAAGGTGTATAAAAGTGACGAAAGTCAACTAGTAAGCGTATAAATTAATAATAAATCATTACCGTAAAACTTGGGGTGTTACAGTTTCAAGCTACATACAGATTCAAATTTGATGGTGTACTTCTCGTTGAGTTCGTAGCTTTTAGCTTCTTAAATGGCTTGATTAGTTTAGTTATCGTCATTAAGTTCGAAAAGTCAATATAAAATAAGGTCACATAATTTTGGTGATTTAAGTTTGAAAGGTCACTTGTTATAAATGAGAGGTGTTTAGTCGTTTCATTAAGTTATGGAAATTGATATTGTTTAAGCGGAATTGTTGTTTGGAACACTTAAACCCTTGTTAAGTGTCTCACAACCTATTAACTACACTACTAAACCCATAAGCACAGATTTGTAAGTATCTTATTTTAGTTCGTTTCGTTAGTTTTCATACGAACTTTATTTGACAAGAAAATGTTGCAAAAGTTAAATAAAATTGTTTGGTGGAAAGTCAAGATAATACATGACATAATACATGTAAAAGTTTTATATAGTTAATTGATAATATTAACTAATTACATCCATTCATATTATTTTTGGTTTGATGAGGAGTTCTTAAAAGTGGGTAACGTTTCATTTTCCCAGTCCTTTTAACTATAAATACTTTCTGATGGGGAATGAGTACCATTTTAAAATGAGTCAGACGACTCTACGGTTTCTGGTAGTTTCTTAAACGGCCATTCCCATTATGATATTATTGTTAGAATTTATGTATCATGANCGTGCCAAGTATCTCTTGGTTCTAGCATAAGTACAAATAGCTAGGTTAGCTTTCTTACGCTCACCATAAATAATCGCTTCTCCCCCACTTGGGGTTCTGAGTCGGACTAGTTTTTGTCGGCACAAAATGGCAGCTTCATTTGCACCAAGCCAGTCCATACCAATGATTACATTGATTTCCCCCATAGGTATAGGGATTAAATCGATTGAAAGCTTTTCGTCATCAACTTCTATCTCACAATTTAAGAAGACATCAGTGACACGTATCACTTTATTATTTGCTATTTCGACGTCTAATGGAGGTATAAGCTGACTAATTGGAATGGAAAACCTCTGACTAAAGGTTNCAAATAATAATGCATGAACTATTAAAAGTAATGATATAATATAATAAGTACCAGTAGCAAATAAAACTATCGATGATCTAACAAGATACAAAGAATGGAATAACTAATACATTGTAAAGAAACAAAACAAAGATTAAAATCACGAGCTTTATTTATAACACTTCAATAAAGTTACTAAAGTATTGTGTATTGTTTATATATATATGAATATATAAAGATTGGTTCGTATGATAAATATGAGCATCATTAGTTGTTTTATAAGAGTTGGCAATCTTTAAAACACAACGAAAAACATACAAGGCTACATATGTAACATGTATCATTCGCTATTATCCTAACATCATAAATATTTTATTTATTTAAGTATATTAAACCTATTAACAGTCTAATTGACATTAGCAGTTAAGACTTGTGCTAAAGATATCAAAAGAAAACAATAAAGAATTAATATACTATATATACAGTTGAACGTTATCATGTAATTAAGTAAGTACTTAATGTAATAATTAAGAAAGTATTTACAAGCAAAACGCTTAAACAAGATCCTACAATACAAGAGAAGTGTCATCCGTTAGTCTACATCATGAATCTATCACAAAGAAAACCATACAACTAATAGCCCAGTAGTACTATGAACACAATAGATCAGGCAATTCATGATTTAATTACAAGTTACGTTATCATAAAATAAGAATATTCATGCATAGGCAAAGGTAAGGTAAATAAACATGACACATAAGACTAGATGATAACATAAAATAGCATAAACAAATATGATCCATACGTATAAAGGGTTATATAATCTACTCATAACCAATGAATTACATTTATAAAACAGTGGTATAATACGTGAAACAAAACAAATAATAAGCAAATAAAAACATACAATGAATCTACTATGTTACGAGTAGTAGAATTATTAAATACAGTGTTCCTTTATGTAACAATAATAAGAAACGAGTTTGAAGACACGTACCTTAAGAAATCAAGATTAAAAAAAACAAATAAACTTTAGAGCGTGCTGATAACGTGTTGTGAACAAGAATTGAGGGAATGAATATTCTTCTTATTGATCAATAACTATGAGATTTACAAAGAGTTTATATAGAGAAACATTAGGGCAAAAACCCTAATAGCTAACATGAGCCGTGAGCCTATTATGGGTTATATGGACATCCGCTAATAATTATTCATAACAGCATAATTATTGTGGTCTATGAATTAGTATTTTATACAATAACTTAATACAATACGGTATAGGATTAGAGAATCCAAGCACAATTTTTTGGATTATAATCATAGCGCAACATTATTTTAGAAAAGAAAGCAAAAATTGTAATCATAGTCATTATCATTATTTTTCTTTTAATTATATCGCTTCTTAATTTAATTGTCATGTTTGACTAAGTACAAAAAGACACAATACATCTTTATCATTTAAAAAAAAAAAAAAAAAAAAAAATTATCTCATTTACAGCATATTCAACATAACATTGCAATAATTCATATTCGAATGATCGAAATTGGTGAAAACCTAATCCTTTAGCATCGACCTAGAACCTGATTTAAAAAAAAAAGAAAAGAAAAAAAAAGGCTTTGGTAATGACAACATGACCGTTTTTACTATAATTAGTTGTAAGAAACATATTTATATAAATTCTAATCATAATCAAATGTTTGTTGTGTATATGGATGTTTAGAGATTTTATTCACTTTTTTCAGAAAATGCAATCAACTAAAAATCATTTTTGTGTAATAAAAATCAAACTCTTAAACAAAACCAAAACCAAGATTAAAAAAATAAATAAAAATAAAAAAATAAAAAACATCTCTTGCATTATTCTTTATAGTTGTATCAACTATGTAACATATCTTTCCATCATTCCCAAATCCTCACTTGGATATGATCTTAACTTTCTTGCAACCTTTTTCATTTCATTTAGGAAAGAACATAAATGTAGTGATTAAAGTATATAAACTCAAGATGAAAAATAACCTACTTTATAATGCAAGATTTTTTGATAATTTTGTCGAACCTATCCACTGATGATTTGATCTTGGTATAAACTTGGAATGACAAAAACAGGAAAACTTTTATTTTTATTTTCAAAAACGTCTTATTTACATTTACAATCGCTTATTATGTAACAATTCTTCTACTATACATCTATAAATTGATACACTTTTCCCCAAATTTTACATATCTGAATCCCATTTGAATATACAAAACTTGCTGAATGTTTATGGAATTTCAAATGACTCGTGGTTTTGTGAGTAATGGAAGAGCTACTCGACGTATATATGATAGTAAAGGAGCAAAGATAAGATTGTGTGATGGACGAACATGTAGAGTGTCCTTGTTCTTGTTATGTGTCCTATTATCGTCATCATCTTTACATAAACTTGTGTTTCTGAAAGAAAATTTACGGCCCAAGTCCGGTTTGTGGATTACGGGTCCATTAGGGTTTATAATTATGGTTCGATGTAACTTGTATAAGTAGTCAATCAATAAAGATAAAATACCTACGGGGTTTCCATCTCTGACAGTTAAATGAGAAAGAACATCGTACTAACTTATAATTATAAAAAATAAACAGTTTCAGTCTAAAGCTAGCCACTGAGCTTTGTTAGAAAGTTAGAAAAGAACGTAACATTTTCAAATAAATTTTAGAAAACGACACGAATAGATTATGGTTCGATAGTGGATAAATGATTTCAGTGTAGTAATTATGTGCTTTGCCAGCTCTTTTGGTGCTCATAATCTTTTATTTTCAAAGTGAAATCCACTCTTAACCTTTATTTTTATTTTGTCATCATGTATTTTTTCCAATTTTTTCTAAAAATTGATGTATCTTTAATTCTTTATGGTGAAAACATAAAAGCTGAACCTTTTCAATAAAAAACATAAATGGATGAGGTTTTAGTGTTCTATTTTTCCAAAATATCTGCAGTTGGCGAGCTTTGAATCAAATGTACGTGACCTAACCGAAGTATCATCGTGACAGTTTTAGAACATTTCCCTGGCCACTCGCGAAATGTGTAGCTAGCTAGCTTAGTGACATTTGAACATGGGACCTTTTGTACGGACATCAGGATGCATGAACCTTTCCAATAAGTATAGAACAACAATTAAAATCTAAATATCAGTTGGTGTAAAGCCATTGTCCCTTAAAACAATCCACCCATCTCTTTGTTTCTTTTTCCCCAGTGATTTCGAACACATTGGGTTCGTATAACTTGAGGTCTTTCAACAAGTGACCCTTAAGTTAATATTACATGTTGTATTACGATTAGTTGTCCAATCTGTAAATAGTTCTTGATTTTCTAGTGGGATAAGCCTTCAGATGCATTCTCTTCCACACAGGGACGGACCTACATTGGTGCCGGGTGTGGCACAGGCTACACCCGAGTTTAAGTCACGAAGTGCAAAAGTTCTAAAAAAATTGTAGATTTTTTTTGGTATGGGCAACCCCCAATATTTTCATTTTGCTACTTTCATTTTTCATGATGCAACTTAGTTAACCCAAATGGAAACTGTGCAACACCCTCTCGAAAATTCTGTCCGTCCCTGCTTCCACATAGTGTGGCAAGGTATGCAGGCCGGTCATTATTTCTATTGACAATGTTTTTGCAAGTTTGGTTAAACAATTTAAGGATGAAACTTGTATACGGGCCACGAAAATATGGCCCAAAGTCATTTACTATCATATTTCTCAACCCAGTTGGCCAAATTGTATCAGAAGTAGTAGTCATGCCTGATTATGTAAGACCCTAGCTGCAACCTTAAAAAATGACAGCTTCGTTTTTCTTTCTTCTAGTTACGAATGCCTATCGTCCAACCAAGTTACATCAAGAGTATCAAGACATGAGGTACACGAATTTTTGGTCTTTCAACTAGTGTCCTGTGTATTTAATGATGGGGAGAAACCTAGTTTAGTTAATATTAACTAGCTAGTTTACTTTAGTTTATTCTGTGAATATTAACTAGTTTAGTTAATGATGGGAGAAACCTATTGTAGTCCTTGGGTCAGGCCTAAAGGTGAGTATATAGCAAGGCCCTAGCCCAGTTTGACAAAATGATCCATTATAGTCGCCCACTTTTGTTGAACAATCTATGCAAATCACAAAACAAGTTAGAAGAGCCCATTAATAGTCAAATATATCATGATCGCCACAAGGGTACCTTTTGGTCACTAACAAGGCATGTAAATGAAAACTTTTTGGTGTACTGTCAGTGTCAGGTAGTAAACTAGCAATGCAGACACATTCTATGTCTCGATCTTGTTCATACAGAATCGAAAGTGGGTTAAATGAGAGAGGTCTTTGGATAATTTCAAATAGATCCGTAGGCCTATGGTTGCACAAATTTTTAACTTTCTATACATTTTGCTCACTAATTCTAACATCCATAACTATAGAAGGAAACAGAAGAATCAAAATATGAACGTACAAATATACTGAACCACTTGTCCAACATGTAGGAGAATGGAACCGAATCACTGTGTCACTTCTTTTCTAAAAGAAAGTATCGATTCTTATAGTATGCCAATAGCAAACTCGCTCGCTGTTCTCTTTTCTTTTTTTTTTTTAAATCTATTTATTATAAGCATCATACAACAGGTCCAAAAGGCATTATACGAATGACTGAATGAGTCTCTAATGCCAACTTTTTATTAAAACAGTGGTGGAAACTTTACAAAACTAAAAAACGCATCTTCTCTTTCAAGCAACCTTTTGAATCAATATGAAGTCACCTTTAGCCTACGACAAATAGATTTACATCTAACAAATAAAAGAAAAAAGCGATATCTGTATGTTCAGCTAGTAGTGCGTGCTTGGTGATCTGCCACGACTATTATTATCTAACACAATTTCAAACAAATCTCCTTCGGAATACTCATCGTAATCAGACACTCCTCTATTAACACTTCCGAAATATTGTGCACTATTTCTCTTTGTAGACCGATCTAACCAATGTGCGTCTATTCTTCCCATTGAAAAAAGCTCTTTGCTGTCATCATACCCTAAAACCGGAGAATTGCTAGACAAAGGTCCAAGGAAACAAGGATTTGGTGTCCTGTGCAAGTTAGCTTGTGTATATTTAAAAGCACTTTGTCCAAAATTTACAAGTACAGTCACGTCTGTATTAGCGGCCAATGTTGGATAAAGAGGTGTCCCGAATTCTTCAGTTGTGCAATAAACCTCACGTACGAGTTTAGAATCTATAGTGAAGAAAACTCTCTTCTGGCTCGGGTTGTACCCACAACCAATAACCTTTTCTGCACTTCCCCATTCTTCGTATTCTAACTCGGTTACAAGCTTGGTTCCTATAAAATGACTAGGCATCGTCATAAACTAAAACAAAACTATTGAAGAACAAAAACAATTATACAAGTACAAAACCTTGACGCATATCAAATTGTTCTTTTGTTAGATAAAACAAAACATAAAAAAATGCACTTGTGGTTCACATGTTACATTAGGGTGGAGTTCCTATTTGTCATTATGTAATTTGTATTTGATTCTCAAATCAAAATTTCAAATAAACAATACGATAACACAGTTTCTTTTGTTTAAATATGAACCCTCGTTTAAAATAACAATGTACTATCATTTTAGCAAGTAATACTTTATGATACACACGACATAGAATTGAACCATTCCATTAAGAAAGTGTATCCTAATTAGGACCAAAATACTAATTTCTATATCTGTATTTTATATCATTGGTACATTTGATCCTCTTTAAAATATTACTATTACATATTCTTAACTTTCTTTTAAAGACACAAAGCTAGAGACTTACGGAGTAATACGCTACATACAAGCCAAACACTTGTCTAAAACTCAATTCATAACAACTAAGTTTACGACATAAAGCTTTTAAAAATAAAAAACTTTAACTTGGTTTTTCTTTTCAATGTTATATTAAGGTACTTGGTATTTCTAGTTTTACTTGTCTTTTGTAAACTCAATTACTAATATAATTATGTCATCAAATATTTTCTAGAAACATATTTTCAATATTTGTCTTTTCACAAATAGCAAAAGTTGGTAATCTTTGACTTCTAAAGAAAACATAAAAGCATACCTTCTAGATATATAGAGCCATCAGAATTGAATCCAACTGATCCCGGATAACTTCCCGGGACTTTTAACGGAAGTGACCCACCTCCGGCGAGTCCGACCGAAAACAAAATTCCCATTTCCGACCCCTCTACTTTATCTTTTCCACCGTTTCGACCCTTCAACTCTTCAACTTTGCCAAAAACACCCCTTGTATTTATTCCATTACTTGTTACATGTACCAAAGACTCTGATGAAGCTTTTTCTCCATTCGGGCTTTCCTGAATTAACTTGATTTTATCACCATCTCGCTTTTTTGATTTTGTTTTTTCGATCATAGACAGTGGTGGATCTAGAAAAAATATTCAAACTTCACAAATTTACTCAAATAAAT
Source organism: Artemisia annua (assembly GCA_014162995.1). Lineage (NCBI taxonomy): Eukaryota > Viridiplantae > Streptophyta > Magnoliopsida > Asterales > Asteraceae > Artemisia > Artemisia annua. The sequence goes on along the minus strand of LBNU01003689.1, from coordinate 58,038 downwards.
TCGCTACAGAGATGTTTCATGTTTATGTAATTTATCAACCTGGCCTATTAATTTTGCCTTTCTAATAATACAAACATATTACACGAAATTTTGCTAGAAAATATTCTAAGCAAGTGTAAGTTTTTGTTAAGCAAATGTACAAACTGAAATATGGGAAAGAAATCCATTTGGTAATTTTATAATTTTTTTTCATAACAAATGTAATATAACTAGAAGAACTAACCCATTTGTATGCATGTAGATTCGCCCTTGCTCAAATCATTTTCCATAGCCAAAATCGTAATTTCAAAGTATGCTTCTTGAGGAAACGGGGACAAATTCAACGCAGGGCCAGGTAACGGCAACGCAGATTTAATGACAGAACCTGCCGCTACTGAACCCGCCTTATCAACAATTTTCTTCAAACCAGTATTAAACCGGATCTTTTGCATGAAATCAGCTGATCCTTGGAAAACGTCCCAGCTGATTTCAACCATCTGATCACCATTTCTGTCACCATCGGTCCCACAATATCCCATAAACGTCTTACTAGATGGGACCGATGGTGATGATAAAAAGTTGGTAAAAGCAAATCTAGACCATCCATTTTCGACTGCATCCGTGATCAAAGAAGGGTTGTCTGTCCAACTAAACAAAGGATTATTTGACGACATCCCACGTCGTAAAACATAGTAATTTGTTCTCCTTTTGTTGTTGAAACCATGTTCTTGATTAATACTCTTATTATGAAGCTTTGCTATACCATGTTGTATAGATGATGCACGTTCGATATGTGTTTTGTTTTTCTTGCAAAAACGGCGTGTGAGGTAAAATACAACAAGAAGGAATATTCCGGTAGGTATTGCTACCGAGATTACAAGTTTCCACGTGTGCATAACGGTGGTTGTTGGTTGATGTTGAATTGTTGATCAGAGGTTTATTTATGAAAATGAAGAAGGTGGACTAAAGACTAGTTCAAGAAAAGGTTGCATTGAATAACAAGAAATAGAAAATGATGGGTGGAATAATATACTATTTATACTTTGTACCATAAGTTGAATATTACAACAAATATTACTAATACTTTTGTTAAACGAGATAAGTGGGGTGGTGTTAAATTAAAATTATTTTCTACTTGGCTTGTTTATTGTTTAAGACTTTATTTAAGACATTGCGTTATGAAATGCTCCACCTTCAACGATTTTTTAAAATGATCGACATGCAAGTAAATTTGGTAATACGTTATTGAACACAAAAAGACAATAAGGGACAAGGGTAAAGATTTATAATGGAATCCTAATCAGTTTAGAGCTATATATTGTAAACACTTTGAGTATTCTCTTTGGTGAGTGTTACCATCTAATTGGCTATGGTAAATTTTATGAGGAGAGTTATATTAAATATAAAACTTTTCTTACATACCAAGGGACTCATCCTCACCATCCATCTAAAAAGAAATTAATGGTTGAGATTAAAAGCATTTTAATATTTCACTCATTTTTTTATAATTTAAATATTTCTTAAACCGTTAATCGTTAAGCGAAAATAATTACACCATCGCGACGAGCATTTAATTATCTTTCTATAGACGGGCACTTTGATATACTTTCGACAAAAAAAAAATTCTTTTTTTTTTCACGTTTTTTTTCGTGGCCGAAAAAATCATATATGATATATCATACTCCCTCCGTCCTATATTAAGTGTCCACTTTCATAATGCACAAAGTTTTAGGAGATTCCACTAATTAAACTCTCCACCAATCAAATATTAATTTTACCCACTAAAGTCTCATCTTATTGGTTGAAAGGTACAAGTGGACACTTAATTTGTGACATTTGATACATCATATATGATATGTAATATCATATATTATATATGATATTACATATCATATATGATATATCAAATGTGATTTTTACGGCCACGAAAAAAACGTGAAAAAAAGGGGAAAAAATTGTCGAAAATATATCAAAGTGTCTATCTATAGAAAGATAATTAAATGCTCGTCGTAACCGTATATTTTTTTTCGCTTAACGATTAACGGTTTGAAAAATATTAATATTTGAAAAAAAAAAAAAGAAGATGAAAGTGAGTTTTTTAAATTGTTGGGATTAATTTCATCCATTAGATCAAATAAAGATGGAGGGAAGATGGAAGGTGGAGATTAGTCCTTTGGTATGTAAAAAAAGTTTGGTCCTCAAATGATCTTAAATCAAATTTCATACGTAAAGTTCATATTACGAAATGACAAGGGATGATCTCCGATTTATTTTATTTTTTTTATTTTTTTTAACGGCTGAAAAATATATAAATAAAAAACTAGTAGCAAGGCGCTAGGAGCAAAAAGTATATATACAGACTAGAAAGAAACACAAGCAACATATTCTAAATCTACCCGAGGCTAATTTAACTGCGAAGACTACAAAAGGGAGGAAAAACTCTGGCCAATTACAATTTTGGTCATCGTTAGATTGAAATGAAATCTACTTCTGTTACGATTTTGTGATATTTATCTTAGAACTGAATCAAATGCATCAAGTCAGTTTTTATTATTTTGCGTCATATTTCCATGTTTATGTTTTTTTGCCATGTAATTAGTAATATAATTACTGATACTGAACTTATAATTAGATCGATGAAAGTAATAAAAACAATCGTGGAATTTGAGGGTTGTGGCATTTGATGTTGGGGCCTAGTCGAGACTTGTGTTGGTATTAGATGAAACTAATAAAACCAATCGTGGAATTTGAGGGTTGCGGCATTTGATGTTGGGGCCTAGTCGAGACTTGTGTTGGTAATTTGACCAAATTTATATTTGGAGTGTCTGGTCAGCATTGGTGCTAAGGAATTTGACCGAGAATTGACAATGTGTATCTAGAAAATAAATCAATTAAAACACAATAATTATGTAAAGTCTTTTTTTCTTTTTTGAAAGAAAACGCAAAGCTTTTTTAATGAAGCCTCAACCAAATAGCAGCGACGAAAGATACACCCAAAACAAAGACTCTAAAAAGGAAACCTTAAAAAGACATGGAAAACTACAATTTAAGAAAACCATAGAACCCAAACGAACATTAAAGATGCTAGCCCATAAAACACCCAAAGAAACAAACGCAACAACTAAAACTAGCCACAAGCTGACAAGTCCAAACCCATTTTTGAGCATCTATTCCGAAAAAGAGAAATAATTTAAATGCTTGAGAACACAATGTTGGGCCAATTCAGTGCCTATGGTCTTTAAGTAGAATTTGAACATAAATTAATTTAAGTAATGAAGACTCATTGATAATGAAGTCAACGAGCAACCCCAACGAAGTTCAAATCAGAGACATCGTAAAGGAGTCGAAGATTACTTGAAGGCATACTCGCTAGCTGGTCAGCTAGTTTGTAGATGGAACTGAAGCTGAAGGACAAAACTTCATCAGGGGTCTGACAATTCCCTAATGAACCTATCATCTCTCTGATTCTTCCAACATAGTATAGCTCAAAATATCTCTTAAGATATTTAGCGGGGCTTTTCAAGATAGCAAAAGAGCGGGATAAAGTGCATCTTGAAAAAAGTCAAATCAAGTACGAGTTTGTGAAAAGCCAGTGAACAGTTGTCAGAACAGTTCACTAAAGAAGAAATACATCTTTCATTAAAAACTTATCTTCTTCTTGAGGGGGTTGGCAAGCCATCTCTCACCCAAAATCCCATCACTCACTCCCACCAATCCCCTTTTGCCACATCATTCACTTACTTTTTCCATCACTCACCCATATTTTTGTAGGCAACACCATCTAGCACTACATCCCATCTAGTGTTGTGCAACGGTCGAAAATTAAATGTGCAACGTTCCTTTTTTTGCTCGTCTAGTGCGTGATGTGATCACGCAAAACTCATCTAGTGCCCCATCTAGTGTTCACGGCGGTGGTGGTCTAGTGCTAGATCCATCCCGTCTAGTGCTATCTAGCGTCCGTTGACAACCCCCTGAGAATTGATACAACCACAAAAGATTCACTAAAACAAATCCACAAAAAGGATTTGTCAATATGTGGTTAAGATAAAAGAGAGAAATTATATACAAACACACTAATCACACATTGACAAATCCTTTTTGTGGATTTGTTTTTGTGAATCCTTTGTGGTTGTATCAATTCTCAAGAAGAATATAAGTTTTTAATGAAAGATGTATTTCTTCTTTAAATGTTTGACAGGTTTCAACAACTTCACATGTGACTTTTACATGCTCGCTTATATAAAGAGATTGTTGATATGCGTAAATGCTCACTACTTTCATATTTATTGAATTCTTTTAAGAAGTGCATGTATTCTCTTGGAACTCGTTTTAGTCTCTGATCCCATCAACGACCTTAAAGTTCACTTGCAAACTTATTCCTTGTCTAAGTTTTCCCATCAGCGACCTCAAAGTTCACTTGCAAACTTATTCCTTGACTAAGTTTGCTTGATTATAGAGCTTTATTATTGTCAAGCAATTTAATGTTAGCTCGGTAAAACACTTTATAATTCTTTAGTTTATTCTAATAAGAACATACGTTGAAAAGTTACCATTTAAAGTGTCTTAAACTTTGTTTCACAAACACGCCAAAATTTTGAGAACTATACACAATTACTTAATGTCTAGAACACTATAACAGAAGGATCAATATGCTATAAATAAATCGCATGTGCCAAACTAGTTAATTATATATTTTTCCAAATTAAATGGAAAACACGGTATATACCTATGCAAATCAGATTAAACCCAAATGAGCATTTGACTTCAAATGAAGAATTAAAAACTGATTATTTCATTTTATTAGTCGTGAATACGTCATGATGATTTACAAAAGATTAGCAACAACTAGCATCTTTAATAAAATGAAAACCATATTATATACGAGTAGGGCTGTGTTTGGTTCACAGAAATGAATTCAGGAATTTAAAATTCCATCAGATCAAGAATTCTTGATGTGTTCAAATAGTAGTATTTCAAATTACATGTTTGGTTCACGAATAATAATGTCAAGAAAAGTCATTTAGGCATACGTAAATGACATGATTGCCTTTGATCTAAAGAATGGATAAACTTATGTTAGAATGCTTTAATTAAGTATTTTAAAAGCATCTTATTTAGTACAAGTTCAACAACATTATTTAATGTTATCCAAATTTTTGAAGTTTTAACATTGGAGTATATGTGTAGATGCCTGGTAGTGCTCTAAACGAACCGGACAAAAATGAACGGAGTCTTGTTCATGTTCGTCCGTTTAATTTTAACCGGAAAAATGAATGGACAGGCGGACGAATTTTCTTATACATGTCTGTTTATTAAGAAAATGAGTTGTTCATGTTCGTTTATGTTTGTTTATTATGACATTAAACGAACCATAAATGAACATAAACGTTCGAACAAATGAACAAAGAAAAATAAACATAAAGTTTCGTAAATTATGCATAATATTTATTTTATAAGTGTTGCTTTGTTTAACATATCATTTTTACTAGTATATAATTAAAAAATATGATATACGAACATAACAAATAAATGAACGTTAATAAACGCATAATCGGACGTTCACGAACATAACTGAATGGACGCAAATTTGTTCATTTCCATTCATTTAACTAAAACGTAAAATATTGTTCATGATCGTTCATTTAATAAACAAACGAACATATACGAACTTTTTACCAAACGGTTCATGAAATGTTCACTGAACGTTCAGCTCGTCTACAGTCCTAATGCCCAGCATTTGTTTAACTTGCAATGATTTTTTAATGGAACGACATTATCATTAAAAAAGAAAACTAGCAAGCAGCTAGCAATTACATAGGAGATTTTACCAATAAGTCAAATTACTAATCTTACGCCCTCTATTCTTAAGCCAAGAGAAAGAAAATAAATGAATATTATCGAAAATGTCATATTTCCTCAAGGCTTGAGAGTTGAATGTGACACTATTACGATACCACCAAATAAACCACAAAGAGGCGACAATGATGATGTACTTACGTTGAACCTTCTCTCTAGAAGCAGGCCAAGAGCTAAGCCAAACTCCCCAATGGTCATTGAAAACTAGTAAACAATTCAACCCCCCTTCTAGTTTTCCACAACATGCATCTTCATCAGAAACTATATCAACTTGGCTAATTTCGAGAAGCATGTCTCTCAAGTAAGTCAAATTGAGAACACCAAGATCACTCCTAAAACAATTCCAACTCCATTGCCCGTTAGGTATGCGGTTTCTAATCAAGCAATTCTTGACTTGTTCCAAACGATAGAGCCTGTTGTATCGGATGAACAACGGGGAGTTGTCAAGCCAAATGTCTTTCCTAAAACGAATAAGAGAACCGCACCCCACTTGAAAATGAATGGAATCAATTGGGAGAATACCACATGAATGGAGGTGGTTAGAAGACCCAATAATTTTAGCCTAAACACCGTTTGTTTTGCACCCTCATGATTGAAGCCTCCTTCTTGCCCATGAAGCGCTTTGATAATTCTAACCCAAAAGGCGTTAGGAGTTGAAAAAAACTCCGCCATTTTTTAAGCAAGGCTAGGTTGAACGATTTTAAGCTACCAATATCTAAACCACCTTTGTCTAATGATGCTAGGATGTGAGGCCATTTCAACCACGCTAACTTCTTCGTGGTTTGCGAACCGCCCCAAAAAAAGGAAGCACATGATCTTTCTGAACTTTTCAAGACGGAATCAGGAGCTTTGAAAATGGAGTGATAATAGATACCAAGACTTCCAATAACAACCTTTAGAAGAGTGAGGCGACCTCCATACAAAAGAAGATTTGCCTTCCATGTAGATAGCTTAGGCGTAGAACCTCTCAATCAAGAGCTTCCGATTCACAATAAGGTTCATATACGATCCAATGGGGAGACCAAGGTAAACGAAAGGGAATGAGCCAGCGTTACAACCTATGTTTGCAGCCATATGATTCATGTCTTCATTTGAAACACCAATTCCGTAAATATTATACTTGTGTACGTTAATTTTAAGGCCCGATGCAAGATAAAAAAATCTGAAGAACATGAGTTATATTTTCCATATCGTGGGAGCTCCATTCCGTAGTAAACACGACGTCGTTAGCAAAGAACATGTGACTTAAAATAATATCATAGTTACCAACCTTTAAACTATAAATCAAACCTAATCGAACCGCATCGACGATGGCAATATGAACACCTTTCATAATGATGATGAATAAGAAAAGGGATAGAGGATCCCCTTGTCTCAAGCCACGTTTAAACAAGAACTCAGATGTGGGGCTACCATTAACCAAAACTGAAGTCCTGGATGACTTTAAACAAGCTTTTATCCAAGAACACCATTTGAGACCAAAACCAAGACTATGCAACACAAAGTCTAAGTATTTCCAACTTACGGTATCGAACGCTTTTTCAAAGTCTACTTTAAAGAGCAACATCTTTTTCTTCCATCTTTTTTACCAATCAATGGCTTCAATAAGAATTAACAGACCATCAATGATTTGGCAACCCGAGATAAAAGCGGATTATTCATGACTAACTATATTGTTGATCACTTTTGCTAGCAGATCCGCCAAAACATTAGCAATAATCTTATAGTGAATACCGATAAGCGAGATAGGACAAAAGGCTTTGAAATGAATCGGATTACTAATCTTTGGAATGAGGGTAATGAATAAAGAGTTAGAGCACAAAGGCATCTTGTTCATTTCCAAAAAAGTAGTCACAAAGTCGTGTGTATCTAGTTTAAGAAGCTCCCAATATCTTTTCACGAATGCAAAAGTAAAAGAATCGGGACTGGGTGGCTTTGTCACTGCCCCAATCCCACAACGCACTCTTGATCTCTTAAAATGAAACATGAATTTCTAAGTAATCTCGATCGGCAGGATGCAGAGCTGACGAGATTGAAAAATGAGGGCAAACAACCATAGAGTCATTGCTTGAGATTTCTCTTTGAAAAAGTTGAGAAATGCCTCTTTAACTAGATAAGGCTCCGTAATCCAAATACCATCGTGCATTATGCCATTAATCGATTGGGATCTACATTTTTTATTTACTAAACCGTGGAAGAATTTAGTGTTTTCATCGCCTTCGATATCCCATTTAGTTCGACCCTTTTGAATCGTGTCCATGGCGTTGAAGCTATCTAAGATATCCATCTCTTGGAGAAGTTTGATACGAGCCTCACGATTATCAGTGGAGGCTGTTCCAGCTTCAATATTTTCTTCTAAGTTCTTCAACCCATTCACAATTTCCTGTTTACGAAGACCTTCGTTACATTTAGTAAGAGTGTGCCACTGTTTGACTTAGGGTTTCAATCAGTTTAACTTTTCATGAAACAACAATTTTCTGCCATTAGAGTCATGAACAAGGTTTGCCAATTTCGTATTACTAGTTATGTCAAAACCATCACGGCTGAACCAGGAATGATTGAGCTTGAAAGGGATCGGACCAAAATCGGATTTGATACAATGAAGCAGAATGGGATTATGGTCAGACTTTGAAACAACAATAAACTTGCTATGAATTACTCGGCATTTACAAAGAGATGAGTGCTTAATCAACCGTAACATTAATTATAAACTTTGTTGGCATAAGATGAAAGGAAAATTTTGAAGTCATAAATTAATGGTCGATACGAGAGACAAATATGGTGACAAAAACTTTGATTGGGGTTAAAAAAGAGAAAACACAACATATAAGTAATGGAAGTGATAGACACACTCAATTTATTGATTAGTAAATTCTATAGTACAAGCGCATAAAGCACAGTGTGAGATATGTACAACTAACTGAAACATAAAAGAGAGTGTCTCAATAAATTACAAGAGTGTGGAAATCACTTCCTAAGAGGATACGGTATGTTAACTTGGGTGGGTGAGTGAAAGCTTAACGCAACGCGTTAAAGCCTGCGTTATCATTGCAGCGTACCACGTTAAGGTCTTGGTTTGTGTCTTGCGTTAACCTGCTAACACAGCGTTAAGGATGGATTCAATTAAAATAAAAATAAAAAAATACATTACCGCCCCTTGGATGTTTGATGTTGTTGTTGCGAGGTGCCGTCTGGTGTTGATGGGGTATTGTGGTTGTGATGGCCTCTGGTTCATGGAGGGATAAGGTAGGAAGGTCCGAAGGTGTGTACGTTTTGTTAGAGACAAGGAAGGAGGCATAATGAGTGAAATTAGAGATAGGTTAGGATAATGGGCTTTTATTAGTAATTTTTTGGTTTGGGCTTATTAATAGGCTTAGCAAAATTAATGGGTTAGGATAATGCAGCCGCCCAAAAATAAATTTCAATATCAGCTCCAACAATTTTATTAGTTATTTTTTTGTTTGGGCTTATTTTTTTTTTTTTAATTTGTAACTTTTTTATTTCGTATTATAATATTTAATTTTATTAATGAAGTATTAGATTGTTTAATAAATGAAATTGTTGAGGGTAGAATTTGTAAATTTTATTTTTTAAAGAAAAGTGGTGCCCAAAAGGTTGAGTTAAGCTTGAGTTATGATAAGTGATGTTTTTTTTAGTTAAAATGAAAAGGTTAAAGCTCATGTGACGCTGACGTGACACTGGGTAAAAGTTTAACTCTGGGTGAACACACCCTCCAAGTAGGCTCCATCTCACACGTCTCCTAGGACAGTAGTATCAAAACACAACCCCTCTCATAACAATTATTTGTTTGTGTCTAAAAATGTCCCTATTTTGTGATATATATTGGACATGTTAAGAATTAGACTATGTTCTTATATCGAAAATACGTATCAGATTACACGTGCCAAAGTGCCATACGCCCATACGTTGATTCTAATTTAACAAGTTTTGAACAACGAGTTTTAATATGTTTCCATCATGGTTTTAGAAAGATTTGAAAGCTACAAGTCATTATGTTGCTTCAGACCCAAGGTGTTACGGCAAAGTACACTCGAGAAGCAGTGGTTTTATGAGTTACAAGACGAAATCATGGATCTTCAGGTAGTTTGTGATTTTGTGCATGCTTGCTCTTGTTTCAAAACCTATTCGCCCATTAGTTTAGTTTACGATTTATTACTCCATACGTAGAACATGTAGATATACATTTCTGGTTGCAGTAATCAAATATCGATAAATCTTGGCATTGTAATCACATCTATTCGAGCTTTATAATTCGTACCGTGGTCATTTTGGTTTTAACAAAGGTACAAAATTGGTTTTTATTGATAATATAAAGAATTAGCAGTTTTAAAGTAATGTAAAACGCCACATATATATGGTTTGTGTTCCACAAGAAATTTGATGAAAAGGTTTAGTATTTGCTTTTCAAAGTCTTTATGTTATTATTAGTTAAAGAAACACAAAGTAAAGTGAAAACAAAGACATACATAACTTTATATCATGAATGATAAACGTTATTGTAGGACAATGTAATGCCAATTGGAACATAGATAATTATAATGTCATATCACGCGACAATGTAAATGGTAATTAAGACATACGAGATGGGCCGCGAACGCCGCGTTGCGGGCTCGCCTGTTAATTTTGTGACGTTGTAGGCTTGTTTTTATTGTCGAGACGATTATGTACTGTAAGATATTTATATATATATTTTTTTTATGTAATGGCTGTGTGTGAACTTGTTAAAAGTATTTGTATTTTGACGTTTTGCTCTTATGTTTTAGTAAGAATCAAAGTATTGGGGGAAAATAATGGGAACAATTCCTCCGATGTTGATCTGCAGTAAATAGTTTGTTTTCGAAAGTAGTTTTCCGAGGTAGGTTCTATTTTAACCTAGAACGATTTGCCTTTGCCTGCTTCTTTCTAACATGCATTAGTATTTAATCTAAATATATACATTGTATTTTAGTTTATTTAAGTAATAATATTTAAGTATAAACGTTGTATTTAAATTTAGTTAAGTATAAGGGTATATTTTGTATTTTTACTTTAATTATTATTAGTATTATTATTTTCAGTTAATTTAATCCGTATAAATAGGCCTTTTTTTTCCCCAAATGGAAAAAAAAACATCACTTAACTCAGAAACCCTAATTGTGAACGGTAATTTTGCTTCTCTTAATCAAATATGGCGACAGCTCCTTCAAACTATGCTTTGTCTCGTACTCCCAATTTTCAGGAACTAAGAAAAGCAGCTGGTTCTGATGATCTGCAGGATAGTTTGCGCTTGTTGTTTANACCATATCCATATTTCCCAGAACCTGAATTCACTGACAGTAATGATTCTACTGATGCTTTGACACAAGCACTTGCTCTTCTGACAAAAGCAGTCCAAGGACGCTATTCCACACCAACCAACAACAACCAACGAATTTCAACGAACACTCGTAATAGGCAGATTGTTGAATGAAGGCTGTGGTTGCTGTTTTTTGCTTTTTGGGTATATCTTGTAATCTTTTGGGTATCAATGATAATGTCTAATGTATGTAATCAACGTTGAACAATCGTATGTTTATGTTTGATATTTATCAGTGTTGAGTTGTTTTGTTTTTACTGTTCTTTTAGCATTGTTTGACTTTCTTCATATGGTATCGTTATTAGCTATGTATATGCTGGTAACAATAAACACATAATTGATTAGAGAGGTAATTGTTGCACCAAATAGCAAGGATAGTACTTAATTAATCTTAAACACTCACCTATGTAGGCGGTGTACAAAATATGGATCGATCTTAGTGTTTTTTGGTAGACTCTTGCTTAGATGATTGGTGCTAGGTAGCCAGAAATATTACATAGTTAACTGCCTTTAGACTATAGTCTAGTAGTAGATAGTTCCTAGATTATTATACATAGACGGGCTGCAATTTGCTCCTGCACTTGTCGTTTGCAAGGTAGCTCTGGTTAGTCTTCTTTTTTGAATTTCTTGACACTTGTTGTTGTGTCTGCATCTTCACCTTCCTTGAAAAGGGCCTTCCTAGCAGTCTTTTTAGGCGTTTCATTTTTGGGTTTTGATGGTTCGGATACAGAGATTTGTTCTGCTGGTGGTGTGGTCTGAGTTTGTTTAAGTTCAGCTGCTTGACTTTCTTCGGTGTGTGAAAGGGTAATGTTCGGTGGTGTGTGGATTGGTACTGCAGTTTCTGGCAGGGGTTTTGACGGTGTTGTGGTCTGACCTTTGTTCATTTCAACTGGCTTACTTGTCTGAGTGGCTGTCGCTGCAGTTATTGGTGGCGCTATCTTTTGTATGGAAGCACCTGTGCTGCTTTGACCATCGATAGTGTCTGCTGATGTGAGTAAGGGGGTGTCATCCCAAGCCGTATCAAGAATGAAAAGGCGCTTTTCTTTTGTACTTTCTGGATCAAAGTGCAGTTGGAAGATTTTCTTTTTTCCTTGCAGAGAAAGCAGTTCTGGTGGGTACTCATACGAATTGTTGTCCCCTATGCTTTGCACTAATTCTTTGCAATCTTTCACTATAGAATTTGCCTCACTACTGAAACAGGTCATCGTCACATTGGCAGTGCCATCGGACAATTGTACCCTGAAGCAATAGCTGTGTAAAAAAGTATAGAATTAGTAAAGATACGTTTTTTGTTATGAAATATGGTTTATTTATATTGCCAGAGAATCTTCAAAATATTGTGATTTACCTGTAAAGCATTTCATCTTCAGATGATGGTTGTTTGCATTGGGCATGCAGAAAACGTTGAGAGATTTTCAACTTGCAGTCAAAGCATTTTTTGAAAAACCAGGGCCTTTTTGTATCGATCTTGTCAATTGTAGCGTCGACAGTGAATCGCACATTCTGTTTTATTAAAATATTAACTGTTTATTAGATGTTGATTTAATTAGGGTTGTATTGCGATTGTCAAATACCTGTTGGTTTTGCGGATTTTCATTTGCTAGATCTGCTAGGGTCACGCGGTTTCTGTACTTTTCTTGCTGCGGATCCGCACACCTTTGGTACTGGACATTTACTATTGTTGGTGGATCAAAGAATTCTTCATAACTGCATGGTTAATTGATGTGATTTTAGGTTCTTTTAGAATTGCAAAAGCTATTTAGTCTAATAGTTTGTTAACTTACACACTGCGAATTTCATCACATTCTGGTATGGCTGGATTGAAATAGTATGATGTTGCAGGTGTGGCCGAAAGTTGAAGCCCTGTATCATTTTCATTAGATGTTAAAGATGAACCTAAAAGGCAGAAGCATAATTATAGAGTAGTAATTTGACCTCCATAGTTTTTTACTAAGCATGAGCTAACTGCTATGATGGTTGGATTCTCGGCTTTTTCATATTATTCCTGCCTAAAATTATGAGCATCTTGGTTCCATAGAGTAAACCTTACTGTGCGCCCGCTGTTAGAATCACACAGTATTTGTCAGCGTGAATGTTAAAATTAGCTTTTAGGGATAAATATTGCACACTTACTCTAAATTTTGGACACCAATGTCTCTCCAAACGGCTGAATCTTGTGTTGGTTTCAATGATTTTTGTATTTGAGTCACATACTGGACGTATCCAATATAATCTGCAAATAGAAGTAACAAATTATATGCATGTTAGTTATATCTCTTTTATATGTGTGCGTATTACATACCTGTGAGTAGACCTTCTTTGACATCGACTTTTGAGTGCAGGTCTCGAAGGTGGCTGAAGTTGAAGTAGTGGCTCGGGAAATCTGCATCAGGTATGTCCTTAGCATCTGTATATGTTCCAAAAGCCAATGAAAGTCTGTGAGGTACAACTTGCATCCATGTTTTTGCAGGTTGAAAGCCAAATCCAGTTATTTTGTAAGTTCTATTGATCTGAAGGAGGGCGTCAAATCTGCTTTTTTCACGTAAGTTGACATTCGCTTGTATAGCTCCTCCCTGTAAATAGAACATCAGTTTATAAATTTTATATGAGAGTGTATAAATATGTGCTTGGATGATAGTCTAGTGTCTTATACATGGCGATCAATCAACATGAAACAGCATATGACCGGTTTCGCTTGCCTGTTTGTTGGTGTCCATTTTCGGTACACTTTTACACATATAGCTTTACCGATATCTGTTTCGTTTATATTAGCAAGAGTAACTTCCTCTAATTGTGTTACAATTTCTTTCCCTTTAGATTCGGCAGATGCCACAATGCTAGAGGTCTCTTCCATTTGCCTGCATGTTAAAAAAGGAAATGTTAACGATAGATATAATGTAATGTATGATTAGTGAGCAGAAACAGCTGACACTGCAATTATGGTTTGTAGAAATTAGGAAGCTCAATAAGCATGGAATAGAAACAGTATCGGCTTATATAGGCAAATAATAGTGAAATGTTTCTTATAACAGTTTAAAAGGTATTGGTATACGTATTTGGTAGGTGCACAAACATATATCTAAAAGGAAAATGTAACTATGAGGAACCTGCGCATTTGTAACCATGTCTAAGAAATCTTTGTAGACAACATTTTTAGTTGTGTTTTTATCCTTGCCCGGCTGATTTTTTATTACCATTTTTAAGCCTTTAGGAGATGTTGCTCTTGACAGTGCAACATACAATTGGCCATGGCCAAAGACAGGCTCGGGTAGGTAAACGCCTATTTTATTCAACGACTGGCCTTGGCTTTTATTAATGGTCATTGCATAGCAAACCTTGACCGGGAATTGCTTCCTTTTAAACACGAACGACAACTTTTCCTCTTTATTAACCACTATAATTCGCGGTAGGTAAACTTTTTCGGACATTCTGGTACCAGTGATGATCTTGGCTTGAATAAGCCTTGTAAATGAGTGACAATCAGCCGTGTACCGTTACACAACCCACCACCTAGGTTTAGGTTTCTGAGCACCATTATAGGTGCACCGATTTTAACTCTGAGTTCATGGGGAGGCATTCCTGAAAACGAAAGTGTATTTAGGTATTCTTGCGGATATAATAGCTCTGTTGCTCCTCCATCACTTGTCCTCGGTATAGCTTTGTCAACACTTCTAAAAGTATATGTGTCTCCTCCTAACATATCCAGTACAGTAGAATTTATAGCACCTGCAGTTTCGTCTTTTGGATACACTATGGCTTTTTCTTGTAAGAGTGATGCGTTTGGTGATTGCAATGTTTGCTCATCATATATGAAATTAATCAACTCTTGAATAGCCGTGTTGCTTTCGGGAATACAATATCTATCTGGTATGTGTATCCAAGATGAATCTGTTGGATCAGTTTCATCTGGTTCGCCAATAGTACCATTCCCAACTTCGAGCAACCATTTAGAAAATGTGGCAGTTGCTTCATATTCTTCACGTGAAAGACCCGTTCGTTGCAAACGCATGTTTTGTTTAAGCCGAATGATTTTGAAATGTGGCCATAGGTATGATAGTGTTATAGAAGAAGCTACAATTTCTTGTTTTGGAGCATTTTTTTTACGGGGAGTGTTTGCCTGAAATCTCCACCCAAAATAATCATTTTTTGGCCAAACAAATTATCTGGTGTGTCCATTATGTCTCGCAATGTTCTGTCGAGCGCCTCAAAGCATCTCCGATCATTCATGGGAGCCTCGTCCCATATGATAAGATCGGTTTGCTTAAGTAATTCTGCAACCTGCGTGTTTTTTTTTATGCTACACACCGATTCGTCTGTCAAATCAAGAGGTATCTTGAACCTTGAATGCGCTGTTTGTCCTGCTGGAAGCAATAAGGCGGCTATACCTGAAGAAGCGACTGCTAGAACAATCTTCCCATATGATCTCAGCGTAGAAATTATAGTCTTCCAAACAAAAGTCTTTCCCGTCCCTCCATGGCCATAAACAAATATTAGTTTCTGTTGACGATTGTTAACAGCTTCTGTGACTTGGTCAAAGATAACTCGTTGTTCGGCATTTAGCTGGCCTTTCAATCTTTGACTTTCACTTCTCAACAGTTCACGGTTGTACGATCTTTCTTGCATTATCGCTCTGTTATTCAAAATTTCTAGTAGGTGAGGTGGAGGCAGTTCAAAGCCGAAATCTCTGAGCGATTTCCCGTAAAAATTAAGTATTGCATGAAGCTCAAACATAAGGCCGCCTTCTAAGTCGTCTGGATTAACGTGAAGGTTAGGTATGTGTAATACTTCTGAAAGTATTAAAGGAATGTCTTCTGACATGGAATCCGCGTGTGACTGTAGCAATGTAACGGGGTTGGAAACTTCACAAAAGATGAGCATTTGGCAAAAAAGATTCCTCATTTGAGCTGGAGTGGCTGACAGCGAAGCTTCTTGTAAGGCAATGTTCCACTCTTGATCGCCACTTAATAGCCCCATCGCTTCACACGCTGCTCTATATGTAGGATAGTGTATCTCATCAACTGTCCGTATATGGCGGAACGACTGACTACCTTTTTTATGACAGAGTAGCAATCGTAAATAGAAGGCGTCGCCAGAGGCCGGATGTATATATGTGAGACGTCCGATAGCTGAGTTGGTAGTGTGCCGCCTCCTTTGCCAATATTTTCCATCTTTATACCATGCGAATTCTTTTGGGAAGTTTAAATATGTTAGATGGCGCCCGTCCGTGTTGTGAGTATTGTATTTCAACCATTCAGTAAGCGTTGCTCTTTTGTTGTGTTCATTATCGACAATTGATTGCAACTGTTCGTGCCTTCTAAAGTTGATCCGTTGCATATTTTCAAGGTGGACTGCAAGGATTTGAACTGCCGGATCTCTGTTGTGTATGCTGAAGCCAAGGATCCTCCAACATGCTTCGTGCGGGCCAATGTATCTTGCATCTTGAAAATTTGTTATTTCATCAATCTGCAGCGGCCGTTGGACTGTACTTGGTTCTGCATTTCCAATTGACCTTGTAATATGAGTGATTATCCGGTCAGTCCCTTTAGAAATGTACTTGAAGAGGTATTTTATAAGCATCGACCATTCACAGTATTCGACGTTGATGTGCGCGTAGAACCGCATGCATAGAGTCCGGTTGTGCGGAACAACATATCCGTTATCAAGGATGACATCCTGTTTAACCGTTGTTATGCCTGAATCTCTTCTCCGGTAATGTACATAGCCTTTTGCATCAATAAACGTTGCAGGACAAAAAGGCTTAGGAAAGTTCTTAGTGCATTCATCACCCCCACGCATACACGGAGCTGATGTATTTACCTGCCCGCAAGGCCCATGCATCATAAACTCTGTGATGACTCTAAACTCTTCAGGATCAAGCACTGGATCTGGAAGTTCTGCAGACACGTATATGTCGACATCTCCATGAACCTGCACACGGTGGCTTTCTCTGACCCATAACAATAGATGGCAATGCGGCAATCCTCTTTTCTGGAATTCTACGGTATACAAAACTGAGGAACAAAAGTAAACATTAGCAAGCGGGCAATAATTGCAATAGTTTCATAGGAAATATTGGTATATGTAAGTCAAGTCGAACCTGCTTCAACAGCTCCAAAAGGCTTTGAGTCTCGTAAGAATGTCACTAAATCATGTATCTTTCTTTCAAACACACGATCGACAACGTCGGGTCTATCAGCAACTGTCACGTGCGGAAAGTCTTCCATATATTCTGCAATTTCAGGCCAGTTCACGTTGCATGTGAAGGTGATAAAGAAAGATGGATTCCCGTGCACACGACATATAGCCAAAGCATCTAAATAGTGGCTATACATGTAGCGCGGGCCTCCTGTAAAAGATGAAGAAAGTATTATCCTTGATCCTACATCGGAACCATCTTGATCACCCTGCGATATAGCATCGTATAACCCGGCCATGTAGTCATTGCGAATATCGTTCTGGTGCTGTCTTATGTAGTCAATCCTTGATTGTTCTATGCTGCAGTAGGCGGTAACAACATACTGTTGGAAAAGCCTCCCACCCCTTGTGAGCAGAGTGTATTTGTTTACCCGATCGTGAATCTCGTATGAATAGTACTTTTGCATTGTCATTTTTTTCGGTGGGTCATCCGAGGAATTTTTGCTTAAAAGTCGACGACCCAAATGGTATCCATCTTCACCAAAGATAAAGACCAGCGGAAATTGCAAGGACATGTAAGAAGCGTTTAGCTTGTTAACCTGTTTCAGCCGGTGATCATGTTGTTCAACGACGACATCAAAATCAGTTTGCACATCCGGGCCACCTTCAAAAACAATCGCGCCAATCGAATCACCTGTAGGTAGTTCATGCTGCCTCGAACCAACAACACCAAATAAGCGTACCTTGAACTGTGGAATATTAGTTTGTGACATTTTATCCCTTGCTGTTCTAAATAATTGCACCAATTCGTTGTGATCGTCTAGAAGGGCGACCAGGTCTTCCACAATATCTGCCCGCAAGCCATGGCCAGAACTCTGAAAACTTTCTAGCCGATTTGCAACTTCATTTTCCGTGTCGTAGATATATAGCTGCAGAAAGTGTGGTCGTTCATTTTGCTCTGGCCACATGCTTCCTATCTGATGGTAAATTTGCCCGGAAATTTTAAACACGTAAGGACCTCGGCCCATGTTTATAGAAGTGTCTATTTGTGCACCCAATGATGTCATCGCGAACATCTGATTATATGCACGGATATTTTCCATAAAGTGGCCATCTGTGAAAAGTTCCTTTATATACTATGGATATTCATTGGGATGATCCAGCTTAACTCTCCCCTCATTGCAACATTTGTGGTATTCTGTACGGCCTCTACGATAATAACGGACCCTTTCATCATACCAGAAGCGTGCCTTGCAATGATGGCAGATTTGATTACATTGGCCCATATGTATGTATGTACTTGGAGGGCCTGTATTATGGAAAAAAAAAGTAAAAGTGTCAAAACCAAAAAGGGAGGAATAGAAAACCCTCTGTAAACTAAACATTTTTGTTTCATTGTACATGTGAAAGAGGAGAAGTGTAGATTGCAGCATACCTTGCCTAGGTCTTCTGGGCCTGTTGTGCGGGTTGGATCGTCGCTGCCTTCTACGCGAAGCCGACCGCATTGTAACTGGAACAGACAGAAGAAAATGTGGTTAGTAAGTAGGTATTTCTTTGTTTTTGCTCTTTTTTTTTATTTCTTTGCTCCTTTACAGAAAATAATAAAACCTTGAGATTGTTGATGTTGGTTGCTTGTTTGGTGGTTCACATTTTCTGAACCCGTTAACCTGCGGCAGGTTCGTGGCCTTTCAGTTGATGAAGGACCAGCAGTGTCTACATTGGATCTCAAAGGTGACCGGCCAGTATCTCGTGCAAGTTGCTGATTCATAACTGTCTGGCGGTTGTCATCCATGACAGAGAAGTCTTCAGAACCTATAAGAAACAAACACGATATTGTTAGGAATTCATGGAATAACACAGAGAACAACAAATGAGGAGAAGCATCTGCAAATTACATAGCAATTATGTGTTGTGGTAGATTTCTGGAAAAGCTGGAAGGCCACGGTCATCTGTAAATGCCTGTTCTGTATCAGGCAGCTCATATACTTTGCGTTTCCCTTTATCAACGAAAGTTGTAGCATGTGGATGGCTCGTAGGATGCACATCTAAAGGCACTTCATTTATATTCTGTGGTTGGCCGACGCTACATTCATCTGCAATAGAGTAAGAGAAACTGTTTATAAATTATAAGCAAGTTTAAATAGTTTAGTATTAGAACACATAAGAGCAATGGCAAGAAATATGATACGCACTTGTTATGCATGCATGTACATTGCTGAGCACATCATCCGTGGCGCATGTTGTAAACCTTTTCTCAGTGGTAAGAGACACAATAGCTGGGCTAGTACATTCAATAATTTGAGATTCATTGGTGACAACAAAGTTATCACATTCCTTGGATATTGCTGAGATCGTATGTTTCGGCATTGCATCAGCTGTTACCCCTCTGACATTTGCGGCCAAGGTGTTGCATTTTGCGCGTTTTGTTGGTCTGTTATGTTGTATAGAACTGGTACCAGTGCAAATGTCACTGGCAGCATGGCGAGAACCACATGGGTTGGTCGTAACTGAATCTGAAGATGTGCCTAAAGCATCTACATTAGGCAATAGCCTCTTTGGTTCTAGATCTACACCATAAGGTTCTTCCTGCTGAGCAAGATGACTAAGATTTGCAGGTTCTAAAGAAGCAACAGAAGTAACCCTACGTGTTGCTTTTCTTTTGGTCTTCATGTTATGCAAATCTAACACTAACTGATTATACAGAGATCTAAGCTAAGAAAGGCAACAAAAACTGCATATAAAACATATAAGCTTCTATTTGTTGGCATCATATATAGAGTAAATGTGCATGCGTCTGTTTAAGAGTGAAACATAGGCATCATTGCAAAGCGTGAAAGATTATAGTAAGCAACACAATGAATGTGCATGGGTAATAAAGAACATGATACAAACCTCGTAGATACCTTGCAGATGTGTTTCCTTATGTGATTCTTGTTTTATTTTTTTTTTATTTTTTTTTGTTTAACAAATCTGGCTGCAGAAGCTTTGGCTGGTTTTAGTGAAACAACTTTTTTTTGGGATGCAAAAGAAGATGATCTAGAAAGTTTTCTATGTACTTTAGGCAGCACCCAAGCGTGAGTTGGTAGTATCACGTGTGGTTTGTACTTGTATTCAAATTACAGCCACAATTTGTGCAAAATTCTACTTAAAGTACACCTAACAATGAAGATAAGAGAATAGATACTTGACACGTATGTATATAAACGTTATACATCGTATATTACAATGAAAAGGGACCATGCTTTGTATATCGTGAAAAGTTAATCGGTGTTTTTTTTTATGTCAAAAACAGCGCACCAAAGAAAAGGGCCAATGGGCCAGAACACAAAAACATGCCACAACCCAAAACAGGCCACAGCATAAGCATGGACATGGGCTTAGAAAAAACGGGCCATTTTTGGCGGGAAAACCGGCCATCTAAACGGCTGCGTTTTGAATATGGTTTAAATAAATGTATAATGATCATGATAAATCTCGGTATTTCAGCGACATCAATATGAACAACGTAAATTAATAAACTCGATTGTGTTGGTTTCTTCGATCCAAAAAGAGTTGGTTCACATAACTTCAAAAGAACTGTGACAATCAAACAATAACCAGGTAACTCGATTGATATGATTTGTTATACCGTAACTACTAACTAGCACTTACTTTTCCTGTCTAGACTCTAAGACATTTAATTCTAAATCTCACAATCTGTCTACAACATCCTAAAGCCCATATGTTTTGAATTTTGATGAGCATTAAGCTTATAAAGCCCATTTTATTTTATGAACTAGTAAGCTGTGAGCCCTTAACCAAGACAAAGCCCAAATTTCCTTTCTCCACTAGTCCAGACGTCCAGTCTGACAATTTGTAAGGTGTTAAAGTTTGTTCTCATTTCATTTCCAACAATTACAACTTTGCATTATCAGTTTATCACAATATCTTGTGATAAGTTTTAGAATAAAAATAAGTAATTCTGCAACAACGAATAGAAAGGTAAGTAAAAGCTGTTGCATTTTGTTATATGAACACCTTTAAAAATTGCATAAGGTATTTTTATGACTAGAAGAGTACGTCAGTATAGTTTAACAATAACAATAATAATTACATGTAAAGTTTCAAAATGGAGTCATTTTCATTTATATGGGATAAATTGTTTTTACATATTATTTGCGGAAAATATCATAAATCTCTACACTATACATATATAATCAGTAATTAATGTATAGTATTCGGTTAAATCACACCATGTTTGCGAAAGCTGCATGTGTTGTGAATAATTTGCTCGTTTTGTATAAATTATCCACCAAAACACCATTGAGAAAAAATAAAGCAATATGAGTTATCAAATAGGCAAATTCTACTTTTTTTTCTTTTTGAATGCAACAACTTTTATTAGTACCGCAAAAATGCAAAATGGTCCACACAAATTGAAGTACGTCTTACGCAATTAGGGATCCACCAGCGATTGCTTGATAACACCATTAAAATATCTAAAAACCAGTGTCTTTTTATTTATTTATTTATTTATTTATTTATTTATTTATTTATTTATTTTTTTATTATTTTTTTTTAAATAATTAATTCAATATTTGTTTTGTGTAGTATAATTGATCATTTTGTTCAAAAAATAATGGAGCCTTCAAATTCCGTTGGAATAAAAGGAGAAAACTATTTAGCAATTGATGTTAAGATTATGCATTTTTATGTTTTTAAACAAAATTTTGGATTTTTGCAATATTGATGGAGTTTCCTACGCATACTGAGTTTTTTGTGTATAAAGGAGCTACGTATCAATTGTGGCAGAGCCACCCAGCCAAGTTCAAGGAACGACCCCAGAATACCATGTAAAAATTGCATTACGTTTGAGGAAACATCACCACCTACATTCAGATTTCAGAGGTACTCTTTTTGATTTCTAGAGTTGTATTCGGCAAGTTTTCATGCATGCTCTGAAAATACATTATGTAGGTTTATCTAGTAATACCAACTAATCAAAGGCGGACTAAGGATTCTAAGTCATCAGGTGCATAAATATTTTTTATGAGTATACAAAGGAAATAAAAGTGAACTAAAAGGTACGATTTTTGTAAAACTAATAAAAAAAGAAAGAAAACATTGTATTTCTTTTTGATCGATGTAATAACTGATGATTGATATTGATTGAATGAATATCTCAAATAGAGCGTACACATAAATAGGAGATTATAGACTATTCTAGAATCGGGCTAGAGCCCGTTACAACTATACACTACAATATGGGCTAACACTTTTGACATATTAGTAAACTAACTAAGTACGACATACATTTTTATGACACAAGTTTTCAGGACAGGGTTCATTTAAAAAAAATGATGATTTTTAACGAAAATTTACACTAAGCCCAAAATTGGCCATGGCGCACCGTACCATAGTTCGCGCCGTCTTGTGTTGCGCCGTCACCATGGCTCCACGCCGTGGGCTTTTTNAAACTCTATAAATACCTATTTCAATCCTCATTTTTTCATACAACTCTACTAATTTTTAACTTTCTTTCAATGATGAATCCAAATAATCCCAACGACCATAATTTTGATCCATATTATGATGTTTTTTTTAATGACGATCGAGAACGATATCTTCAAAGTTACTTGGCGTATGAACAATTTGTATCTTTGTATGATCAAGAAGCCGGGAGATCGCAATCGGGTGAAAAGAGAACGAGGTCATACATACCTCGTGAACGAGAAGAGGCGGAACAATGTTTACTCGACGACTATTTTGGCAACGGTGAGACTGATCCAAAATATCCCGAAGAGAAATTTAGGCGAAGGTATCGTATGAGTTCTAGACTTTTTAATAAAATTCTCAACGATATTTTAAGTTATGATGTTCAGCCTCTTCCCGAGTACCTTAGTTTTTTTAGACCAAGTTACGATGCTACCGGTCGGTTAAGTATAGGTGTTGTTTTGAAGTGTGATGAGGCGAAAAGTGTTACGCTTTTAGGGGGTCATTTAAGCCCTAATCCGTAATTATTTGATCAAATATTGCCTTAAATCGTTCCTTTTGTCATTTTAGGTACTTTGGAGAAGAAATCTTGAAAAGAAAGCATTTTAGACGTTTTTGGAGAATAAAAGTGAAGAAAACGACAAAGTCTCAAAACCATGCTGGAAACAGTACCTGACGGCGTCACTCTTTACGAGGTGACGGCGTCACGCTTTGACAAAGAGGTGGATAATTTTTACACGAGACGGGCCAGAAAGATTTTGAAGCTTTTACACGTGACGGCGTCACGTGTAATTTCACCTAGGCCGTCACGTTATAACTTAAAGAGAGACGGCCCAGAGACCTTTAAAGAGGGACGGCGTCAAGAGTAGATCTGAGCAATCCGAGAAGGGTTTTGGCGGCAAGGTGACGGTGTCACGAGCTAAAACGTGACGCCGTCAAGTTGTAAAATCTATATATAGTTTTCTAATTTTCATTCATTAGGAGTGTAACTTTTGGGAGAACTTTAGGGATAAACCCTAGGTCGTGGTTTACTGTATTTTCAGGGGTTTTTCACCCTTGAATCATTCATGTTCAATTAAAGATAAGTCTCCTTTCAAATCAATCAATATGTCTATGTGTTGCTTGATTATATCTTATGCTTGTCTTTACTTTAACATGCTAGGCTAGGTTTCTCTTGTGTTTGCTTAGATCTAATGAAACCTAGCTATTCATTATTGGTTGATGGTGTGTTATTAATTGTATTGGATGAATGTTTATCGATGTTAGGCTAAAGAAAACTGGCTAACCTCCTATACGGTAAGTTGCTTGAACGTCTTAAGAAACATGATCGGATGTGTACTACGATTATATGGTTGTATTTAATGCATAAGCGAATTCTAGTGATCCCATGTTAGGAGCTTTTAGTCGGCTCGACATAGGAGTGAAGTAGGAGCTTATAGAGTTAGGGAAGATCGTACACGGCCCTACGAATGGTTTAAAGGAATACAACCCGTCATCCACACAATTGTAACAAACCAATTAACTGGTAAAAGATAGCTAGGGAGTAAGGAAATATAAGTAAACACACTTTTCTCCATATAAGTTTCACAACCAATTTATTTTCTTGTTATTTTGTTTTATTTGCATTAGTAGTTATTTGGGTTAGTTGACTAGCAACTAATTCCGCCCACTTTTCCAAATACCCGAGATTTTACTTGCTTACATAAAATATAAAAATACAAAAAGAATGATCCCTCAACCCTTAGACCTAAATTAGAATAGTTTTCAATCCTAACGACACTATTCCCCGAGAGAACGATCAATCCCCCGGTACTTTCCACTTCACTATACTACATCGGTCAGGTAAACTGCCTGGTGGGGGTTGTAAGCTTCTCAAGATCCCTTGAGAGGTAAAACCTATTGCGAAGATTGCAAAACCCACGCATCAAGTTTTTGGCGCCGCTGCCGGGGAATAGTTATTGCTTAGGTTGAAAATTTTATTTTTACTTAGGTCTACTCATTAGACTCCGTTCTAGTGAGATTTTTATTTTTATTTTTTTTAGGTTTTCTTGTAGTCTATCTTTTTCTTTGTGTCTCTGTTCGAATTAGGTTTGTCTCCATGGATTTTGAGAATCGGCGTTTAGAAGTTAGCAAGAGGCTTGTAGCGCGTAAACAAAGAGAGAGGGAAATTAACACATTTAAGAAACTCAATAAACCACTCCAAACGAAAGTTGAGTTTACAAATCTTTCCCCAACCCCTGAGGAATTAAGTTACCATAGATTCCTCTTACAACACCCGTGTCCCTTGAAATATAGGAAGAAGCCATGGATTAGGAAGCATAACTACAGAAACATCAAAATTCCTTGCATGGTTGGATACATGTTTAGGGAGCATACATACATTGACTTAAAAACACCCATGAATATTATGTCTAGGCTCTACTACAACTGGATTATGAATGAAAGGTTAAACCCCAGAAAAGACCCTTATAACCCTAAGCGACGGTATAATTTTGTTAAGAGAGTAGAAGGGGTACACATCTCTATAGGGAACTTCACTTATCAATGCGACTTTGTAATCCTAGAAGATGTTAGAGGTATTATAGACCCATATCTAGGAGAAATTGTTCTAGGGCGACCTTTTGTTGAGGCGACGGGGATGTGTTGTGATCATGATAAGGGAATAGTTCAGTTTACTGATGGGATAGAAAAAATCACTTTTAGATGCCTCACATGAGGATAGAATTTAACGGCATCGAGAATTTACCAGTTGATGTGATTCGACCTTACGAGATTAAGGATGACGGGATTAATAATGACGTTTACTATGAGAGGAAGCAAACATATTATTCAGGCTGCATGAATTTAGGCCCTGAATACAAGCGTGATGAAAATTGGATTAAGAGTTTTGAGTTGGCGCGAAAGTTGAAAAAGAAAACGTAGAGTGACTTTGAGTCTAGCTACAAGACTCGTTAATAAAGAAAAGCGCTTCTTGGGAGGCAACCCAAGCTTTATTTGTTTTGTTTGTTTGTTTGTTTGTTTGATTTTATTTGTTTCCGTATGTATGTTTTATTTTTATTGCTAACAATTCATGTTGCAAATTACATTGTGAAAATGCTTTATTTTGTTTTTAACTTCGTCTTAACTACATATAAAGGTATTTTGCAAAAAGATAAGTGTAAGGAAAATCTAAATTTGTTTATAAGAACGAATTGGACATGAATTGTAGCAATATAAAATGAACATACATATTAGTATTTATTTGAGTCAAATGCTTGTATCGAGTCATAATGAAATTCTGCAGGATTCCAGGAATTAAGGTATTTGTTTTTCCAGAAATTTTCTGGAAACTAAACATAAGAATTCTGTCAGATCAATTCTGACGGCGTCAATCTTTAAAACCTAACGGCGTCAGGTACTGATTCCAGAAAAAAGTTTTTAAAATTTAGTTTTTCTGCCGGATTATAAAAATTACTGCATCTTTAATTCCAGGAATCTGTAAAACTTTCATTCCACAAGCATTATATCCCACGCATCAAAGTGCACATCCGCCATACGCCAATTGGCGTACGTCACTACACCTGATGCATTTGATGATTACTTGCAAATTGGTGAACGTTGTTCACGACAATGTTTAGATAACTTTACTAAATGGATACATGTTTTATACTATGAGAAGTATTTAAAAAAGCCCACTTCAGATGACATTGAAAAAATATACGCATTGCATGAAGAAAAACATAAACTCTCGGGAATGCTCGGCAGTATTGATTGTATGCATTGGGATTGGAAAAATTGTCCAAAGGCCTTACAAGCTCAATTGAAAAGACGTGATCATAAATACCCAACTATTATGTTGGAAGCGGTTGCGGATCAAATATTATAGATTTGGCATGCATATTTTGGGGTTCCAGGGCAAATAATGATCTTAATGTGTTATATGGTTCCCCGATATTTGATAAAGAACTTGCCGGTACAGCTCCGGAATGTCCGTTTGAAGTAAACGGACATACATATAAAAAAGGTTACAATTTAGCCGACGACATCTATCCAACATGGTCCGTGTTTGTGAAAACGTTTAGTGTTGCAAGGTCGGAAAAATATTTGAACTTCAAAAGAGTTCAAGAAAGTGCTAGAAAAGATATTGAACGAGCTTTCGGAGTCCTAGAAGGTCGTTGGGGGATTATACGACAACCCGCACGTGCTTGGCAAATCAACACTTTGAAACTAATCATGTATTGTTGTATAATGTTATAACAAATATATCATATAAAGACCTTTGCATATATCAACCCTACAGTACGTTCAAATGCATGTTAGTGCGTAACTCTTTTAACGTGTTGGTTGTCACCGTTATTTGAAATAGTGCAACCCTTTCAGCTATGCTACCTATAATTAGCAAGACAAGGTATAGTGCGTACCTTCACCTACCCTATAACTAGAAGACACTTGTATTAAAGTAGGAAAAATAATACTCCCTGGAGTTCCTTTTTGTCCCACCATTTCCTTTTTTAGATGCCCTAAAAATATCAGTCACCAAGATTTTTGCATGTGAAACCTGATATAGCGTTTCGAATCATTATATTGTCGTTGATTCAATTCATAAAGCAACGAATGATTTGATGTATATTGATAATATTGTATATTCATAGTATGAAACTTTTTAAATATGAACAAATAAGGAAAATAAACATGCATATAATGTTAAAAGAGGTATAAATGGTATAGTAATCATGTCCTAAAATGCTCAAACTAGCTTCTTTTGTACAGTAATTGATAATTCATGGGTGTCTAGCTTGAACTTCTGCTTTCTGTTTGTAATTTGTTTCCATGTAACCTAGCTAGTCTTAAATTCTAAAAGGCTGCATAGACTCAAATACGTGGAATTGAATATAAATGTTGTACGCGACTCTTGCTGAATCCAACAAACTTTCTGTGTGGCGCAGAAAAGAAATGTTGAGACTAGCAAATTGATGTGGTTTTCTATCCAAACCAGCATGCAAAGCGACAATCAAAATATGATTTTGGAATTTTGTTTTCAGCTTTGGTTTTCGGTTATAAGGATTCGGTTAGAAATATTTTTTAAAATCACCATTTTTTTTTCTTGGTTAGTGCCTGCTAATGTTTTGATGCATCTTCCAGGTGATACAATGAAGGATCATTTTTCTATATCCCGTGAATTCGTTAATACACCAAAAACTAAATGACCGACATAGGGTTCAAAGGTGGCGGCATCTTTACAAGAAGAAAAGGCCAAATGAGTATGATGAAGTCGATAGACAACAAATAGAGGACTATATAGAAAATCAAAGTGCATGTGTCCCTATCTCTATTATCCAACTATCGACCATGCATGTTTATAACTAACCATATAATGCCAAACCTATTTCTCGGGGCCATTGTTTTGTCGTATACATGCTTTGTTCTTACATTTTTTACACTCGTTTGTGAATTTAGTATTATATTTATTAATGATCCCATGTCTTTAATAGCGTTCGGGAATAATCTCAGAAGAGTGAGATATTGGGTGAATATAGGGATTAGCACGGTACCAGATTGGTATCGAACCTGTACTAATTTGGCGGTACTGTTTTTTCCTCGAACATGAAAGGGGGTACTGGTACGGTATTGGACGGGATTTGGGTACCGAAACAGGTACCAGTACTCGATCCCGAAAAATCGATACCTATCTGATTCTTCCCTTTTTTTTTTATTGAAGTCAGTAGCCCATGCATTTATGATCAATTCATCATGTACTCATGTTTGGTCTTTGATTGGTGACATATGAATACACCTATCACATGCACCTGATAATGTTAGTGTTAGTGAACCAAAGAAAACTAATCCAAGTACACAAACTTATCTGGCATTTTCAGTACATACTACACGATGAAGTTCATTAATCTTTTTTATGTTTCAAAATTTTCTTGGTGTTATTATTGTTTACATCATTTTTTTAAATCAGTTATAAGTGTTTAATTTCAGACTTGTAATGTTCTGTACATAATTTACTTTGATTCTGAAAGCACGTAGTCAATAGTTGATAAGTAACAAACCACTTACAAAATGTCTACTGATAATGGCCCATATATAATCAATTTTTAATGTTACTTAACCAAAAAAAAAAAAAAAAAAAAACCGTACGTACCATATCATTTTTTTAGTGATGATGATGATGATTAGGATGAATTATCGATGCAAACTTTATAATTCTAATGATTGATGATATGTTAGGTTTGGTGTTTGGGAGGGTTTATGAATTATGATGGAGTAATGGTTGTTAGACAAGACCTAGAGCTTTTATTTTTTATTATTATTATTATTATTTTTTTTTCAGATTAACTTAAAAAAAAAAAAAAAAAAAAAAAAAAAAAAAAAAAAACC
>LBNU01003689.1:3879-17085 GCA_014162995.1 Artemisia annua | reverse complement strand
TACAAGTAAATTTAGTAATGTGGACCACAAGGTTTTCGAGTACACATAATATTTCACAAACAAGTCAAATTTAGCATACGCTCGCACTGCCTAAGTCACAGTTTCAAGAAAAATATTAGTAGCTACTGCTTCACTCACAGTACCAGGAAAAATACAAATGGTTATTGCTTCACTCACAGTACCAGGAAGATATAAGAGGCCATTTTCTTTACTCACAGTACCAGGAAAGTATACGTGGCTACTGCTTAACTCACAGTAACAGGAAAATACGGCTTCACTCACAGTACCAGGAAAATATAAGTGGCTACTGCTTCACTCACAATACCAGGAAAATATAAGTGGCTACAGCTTCACTCACAGTATCAGGAAGATCTAAGTGGCTACTACTTCACTCACAGTACCAAAAAAGTATAAGTGGCTACTGCTTCACTCAAAGTACCAGGAAAGTATAAGTGGCTACTGCTTCACTCTCGCAGTATCAGGAAAATATAAGTATTGTTCCAGTCCAAGTAAAGTTTCAGAAAATATAAGATATGGTTTCCAATTCAAGTAAAAATTTTAAAGCACTTGTGTCCATTAGAAAATAATCACGTATGTAACAGATAAACACATAACGCATTCGAATAACCAAATCAAGTATTTCAGCTAAACAGTAAAGTTTTGAATAAACAATTCGTATATCCAGGTAAACAAGCATTGAGTTTAGTTTAAAAAAAACGAGCATGTATTCTCCCCCAAAACAGTTATAAAACAAGTAAAAGTAGGGGCCATGAACTTACCTCAGTATGTAGTAACGCAAGAACACGTGGCGTCAAGTAGCAAAACACAACGATATCAAAAGTAGTAATGCATAACGGTATGAACTCGGCACGATCATGAAAAAAGAATAAGGTGTCGAAAGAGGACCAAAACACACGAACCAACACACGATCTAAACCCAAAATAGTCTTCAAACTACGAGGATCTTCAAGGAAATGATGGTGGGGATGGTCATTCGTGGTGGCGGCGATGGCGGAGCTGTGGTGGCAGGTGGTCGATGGCTGAAGAAGGAAGTGAGATGGAATAAGTGTGTGCTAGCTAGGGTTTGGTAACAATAAGAGTGAAACCCTAAATGTGCTATCTTATACACATCCTAAAACTTTGGAAAAACAAAGTGGAAGTTTTCTTAAAACTTAAGGGGCGGCGAGTAAATAAGTTTCCGGGGTCAAAAGTGTAATTTTTGTTATTTAAAGCCTCGAGATTAGTTTAGGCTCGATAAAAGTCACCCGAGAACTTAAAACTTGCGTGGTTAGTCTTAAAATGATTTTTCCAATAAAATCAAGTAGTCACATGACTAGTTTTGTCTAAGAATGATAGAAATCATTTATAAACGGTTTATTAGGTCAAGACTCGTGCCGATACGCGTTGTGCATAGTTTTCATAGTATGCGAGATAACTTCTCATTTTCAAGTCAAATAGGTTCAGAAAGGTTCGTAAACGAAAAATAAGTGTGTTGTATAGTAAAAATCTGTCTGGAAAATTACATGTGAACCCGTAAGTTTTGCATCAAAGGTTAAACTAAAACCATGATTTTGTATGTATAATTATTTGTCGCTATATAACATAATTTTGCACGGTTATTCGTCTAGTGTTAATAAATCAAATCAATTGTAATAGACTTGTGGATCACTACCAACACGAATCATGATAGATGTCATTTTATGAGGATAGGGAGGTCATTTTGGACATAAGCAAATTTAGTGCTATTAATAAAGAAAAAGGAAAGATGCAAAATATACTTTTGTAATTTATTAATTTTCAACTAAATATTTTTGCTAGCGAGTTTTTGACAATCATTGTCTAATTCATTAATTAGTAAAAGTAAAACATCTCTTTCAATAAGGTCAATCCCAATAATCCGACCTCATATCCGGTCACAATGTTAGTTGGCTGAGGTGGCGATGGTAGATGGTGGTGGTCACATTCCGGCCACCAGAGATCCAAAAGATGGTGATGGTTATTGATCCGGTCACCATAGATCCGAAAAATAGTGGTGGTGGAGGTAGCGGTGGAGGTGGTGGATAATGGTGATTGATGTTGTGAGAAGAAGATGATCGGTTTAGGTATTTTCAAGTGGTTGGGAGTGACTTTATGGTGGAAGGTTTATGTATTTTTGTTGTGGTGAATGTTATGAGAAGAAGTTGATGATGATGTGTGATAGAGTGAAATGAATAAAGAGAAGTTTGGAATTGCTATTATCAGGAGGGGTATTTGACTTTTAACAAACTATGAAAACAATATTAGAATAAAGGGCTAATGGCTTCTAAATTTATCATAGTTGTCATTATTTCTTTCTATATGTATCGAACAATTTTTTTTGCTATTATGTGTACTAAACTTGATTTTTTTGGTATTTTTGTGTATTTTATGACCATTTTGCCCCTCCTATGTTAATAAAATGAGGGTCAAAATGGTCATAAAATACACAAAAATGTCCAAAAATTCAAGTTTAGTACACACAATCGAAAAAAAATTGTTCGATACATATAAAAGTAATAAGTGATAACTATGATACATTTTGGTGCTATTAGTGTTAGTTTTATAGACATAAAATAATAGACGTGTGTTAGGATCGAACTTGAGATCACGGGATTGCACACTTTACGTATGAAAAGTAAATGAATAATAATTATTATAAATGTTAAGAATAATTATTAATAAACACAATACGAGTAACGACCGTTAGTATTTAACGGAATTGACTAACGACCGTTAGACGAATAAAAGGAAAGAATTGTGTGTTAATATTTAGTAAGTCAAGAAGCTTCAAGAATCCCTTAGGGATCCTTGTAGCCAATCGGTGGGGAGGGGAAACCCAAACCATGCCTTGAGCTCCAAGTTATTAACACTATATAAGGAGGTTTAGGGTCATTGGTTTCAATATCTTTTTGTATACATACAATACCCTAAATCTTTACTTCTCTTTTCTTTTCTTTTGTGCTAGATCGAACCAAACAACCCTTAGGGGTGTTCGATTGATTTGTTTTATGAAAAAAAAATGTTTTTGTGTTTTTATTACTTGCATAACATTTACTTGGTATTAGTACGCGTGCACAAGAACGTGAATCAAACACATTATTGTTTGATTCTTGGATTGAATTACAAAAAGGTAAGGGGTAATTCTTATAATCCTATAAACCCTAATTAGGGTTATTGATTTGAAGAATTGCACATATTGATTCTTGTTCGGGCTAGAATCACAATGGTATGTTTATTTATTCTTGGTTAATTAATTATGCATTATATGATCTTAATTGCTTCCACAATGCTTACTTGATGTTATTGTTTATATATGTATGACATGAATATAAAATTCCAACAATGGCATCATGAGCCATTATAATGTGTAATTAATTACCAAAACACATAAAAAACGAATTTTTATTGTTTTTTTACATGTTTTTTAGATTTAGGGTTCATAAAATCGAAAACCTAATTTTTATTAAATCGAATTTTTATTAAAATTTAGGGTTTTTGGATTTTGATGTTTAATTTGATTAGAAACCCTAAGAAACATGTTTGTGTGTTTATGTAAACGTTCTTGTGACTATATGCAATAATTGTTATGCGGAATCCATGAAAACATGCATGTTTAGCATGGATTCAATGTTATACTTTTAATTGTTAAGATTTTATATGTAAATTAATTGATAGATGTTGAATTGAGGAAGACTCCAATATTAAGGAATCAATTATGTGTTAATTAAATCTAGAATTGATTTTTAATAGAATTATCGAATTAAGTTTGCATGTGGCTACATGTTTTATATATATTTAATGGTTATGATATATATGTTTTATTTAGTTGTTTATATTTTGTTTAAATTACTTGTTTTTTTTGTTTATTGTGTTAGACATGTTTATAAACGAAAAAGGGTAATTTTGTAAAAAAAATAATATAGACTAAATAAATGGCGAAATTTGTTTTGGCTTTAAGAGTCAAATTTACAACGTTTAATTGATTGATGTTTTTGTACGTAATGGTTTACTAGGCCGACCGAAGTTTGACAAACTATAAAGTGGGAGTATTGTGTACTTATTACTGAGTAAGAAATTATTGTAATGATCTTTAATTCAATGGGAGTTACAAGCTTTGACATCTTGGTAGCTAAAGATAATTACTTTCCAAAAGTAGACACTCATACTTTTAAGGTTAGTCTTGTACGTTTCCTTACTAGACATTGTTGTTCTACATCTACTTGTTATGCTGAAATCTATGACACAATCATGTTGATCACATAAACAAATGCATGGAGTGTTGTTTATCAACTATATGAGGTTGTTCCATGCACAAGTGGGAGAAATGTTATATTTAATTGTGTGCAAGAAACAACTCATAAAGATATGATTTATTGGATTCTCTTGACTGAAAGGTAAGAGACTAAAGTTATAATAGGGTTTATAACACATCTAATTTAAGAAACACTTGAAGTTGTAATTTATGTCATGTGAGAGCTTGGCTAGATTACAATGGAAAGGTAAATTCATACTTTCATTACTAGCAGATCAACTGATGTAATGGAATTAGGTTAATTTGTAGTTTCTAAATTAGATACCTATTAGAACATGTGTCAATATGATTCAAGACTACTTTAATTTGTATATTTATGAATTCTTGGAATGACATAAATTAATAAATTAATCTAATGCTACTTCAATCTAAATATTTATGTATTCTTGGAATGACATAAATAAATGAAGAAATAATGTTGTTTTACATTATTGTGAAGTAATAAATTAACTTGAAAATACTATTGAAACAAAGAGATGGTGTTCATGATTACTTTAGTTAATATGTTTATGTTTCATTGTAAAGATATAAACATAAAGTCTTTTAATTGTTACAAGACTTATAATAAAGTAAGACGTTAACTTGTTATGTTTTAAGACATATACATGAAGTCATTAAATTATTGAATGACTTATAACGTATAGTGGGATTATAACAATTTATGTTTTCTTATAGAAACATAGACATGAGGTGACTTTGTCAAAAGTACTTGTGTTATAAAGCATGTAATTGGCTTGAAAATACTATTATACCATTAAAAGGACTTAGTTGGTAAATAGACAAGCCAAAAGGAATATGGTTATCTTTAATAGATTACAATATTAATCCTAATGAAATACAAAATGTTTATGGTATATTCAGTTAGGAGAATCAAACTCTTGTTATAATTATTTGATTAAATATAACTATGACTTCTTTTCTTCCAAAAGTTATCAAGGTTAGAAAATTGAGTATGGATTAAATATACTCAATAAGACTCCAACCTAGAAGATTAATAAGACACCATCATATGATGGAATGTGATGAATCACATCAAGTCTTAAATTGAAGTTCTGAATTTGTTCAACTGCTTATGAAGAGGTTATTAACAAAGTAAAGTCAGAAACTATCAATATGTATTTGTAATATCTCAAAAGAGAACATTGTATTGTTGCTCTATTTGCTAAGTATTTATAGATAGTCTTTAAATTACTAAAAGCAAGTGGGAGTTTTGATTTTTAAAAGATAAAATTACAAGATACATAATCTTCCAAAATAAACTAGTGAATATCATAATGAGGTTAGACATGAAAATGTTAAACTTCAAGATGATGGAATTCTCATTCATAGATACGCAAAGATATCTCAGATATTTGATTAATATGTTGAGAATTATTTTATGATACATTACCAAATATAGAATTGGGTAAAGTACACATGCTATGAATGATTAAGATGTTGTCCATAAAGATAATCAATTTTGAAACTTGGTTTATCTTAATAGTTAGACTAGAAAATGAAGATGAGTTTCTTCAAAGATAAGATAACCTTGTGGTTTAAATCTTTGGATAGAAATCATATGGACAATATTGTACACGTATTTAATGCATGTCTTATGACAAGAATATTAATCACATTTAAGCAATTAACTGTGATTGAATATTCTATCCTAAACACATTAAATATATAAAGATTATGATTGTCATATTTTCATTTATATGAAAATGACAATGGAATATCAAAACTCTTTCTTGAGAGATTACTTGAGCGAGGACGATAAGTAATCAAAAGGAGTTATGAATTCAAATAAATCTTTGGATATGTCCAAAGTGCAATAATCCATAAATGGATAAATGCATACATCTAGGAGATTATTCTTATGTTTAATTATTAAATCTATGTTTTGATTTATAATTGAAATAAGATAATTTCTAAATATTCCTAAAAGCTAGTGGGAGTATTATGTTTAATTTCCTAAATTATATATGTTGTAAAACATATAAGAAGTAATATTCCATATAAGTAAAATGTTAAGTCTTAGTTTGGAATGAAATTTTAATTGAAGATTTAGAAAATATGACATACAACCTTTGAATGAATGTTTATTAACATAAACATATGCGGTAAATGAATCTAATAGAACATCATATATCATTTAGAATATCCAAATGAATATGTAAAACATGAATAAAATCTAAGTATGACTCAAGGATTTTTCATGTACATCATGTTACTGTTGTATCATGCTTAATTAGAAGATGATTTGACAACATTGATATCTAATTGAAAGTTATTAAATAAATTGTGTAATGAATATTCTAAAGGAATATGTTTGAATATAGAATCACATCCTCAGGCTGGAATAGCTTCCAGATTCTATAGATGAATAATTTTTTAAATTGTTGTGAAAATTGTCATAGCTGACAAACTTGAATATTTGGAAGGCATCAAACATTGCACAATTGATATTAATGTTTACGGGAATGTTAAAGAGCATATTATTGTTTGCATACAATGATGCTAAATGAAATTGAGATGACACTCAATACTAGTCATGGTAAGGATTTCATCCTTAGCTATATGTACTAGTTGGCATTATCAAAATAGTTGAGTATCCACATATAAGAACTTCACTAGTTGAATTCTTAAATAAGTATTCTCAAAATTCCGATAGATCAAAGTTGGATGATTTATGTTTTGTCAACAAGTATGAATGTCATTACTTGAGATATAATTCATCAACTAGAGTTATCATGCATTGATCTATTTAGTATTTGGATAAGGGATGTTAAACAATTATTATTTATAATGAATTAAAGTACTTGGTACGTTTGTTTTCATTAATAATAAATTGTATCCTATATTTGCATGTTTAAATCCATAAATAAAAGTTATTTTAAATTGTACGTTGTCGATTGGGAATATTATTAAATTAAGACAAATCTGAGTTTGGTATAATATACTTAAAAGTATATTGATGCGTAGACATGCCATTTCAGATTATATTCAATGATATCGAATATAGGACTTATCCCAACTACATGATGTTACTTTATAGATCTTGTCATTAAGTAAATCCTAAGAAGTTATCCTCAAACTTGAGATACCAGATAACTGTCATGAAGGTAGTGTATTTTTGTGGAACAACTTAACGCTATACGTAACTAGTAGTCATAAGGGTTGTTTTCGAAAGTGTTACAAAGTTCGTGAGTTTTGCTTGTAGTTAATACAGAATTTGTTCCTTCAAATTAATTTTTGGAATTTAATACTACTGGGCCCCTCGTAGGGTTGTCAAGATGTTTGCGTCCGCACGCCCAAGATCTTCCCTGAATATGTTCAGATGATTTGGTAATCTTGATCAATCACAAACAACGAGAAACAGAATTGTTAATTACGAAATGACTTTGATCCGTATTCTTATTAACATAGTATTAGAAACAAAATGATGATAATAATGAGAAATCATTAAAAGGTTTTCCAGGAGCCTTACTCGATTCATACTAAGAGGCATCGGCGTGTTGCAAGACGCTAACCGAATGTGATCACTCTATTATGATATGTCTAAGTGGGAGCTGTTAGTTTTATAGACATAAAATAATAGACGTGTGTTAGGATCGAACTTGAGATCACGGGATTGCACACTTAACGTATGAAAAGTAAATGAATAATAGTTATTATAAATGTTAAGAATAATTATTAATAAACACAATACGAGTAACGACCGTTAGTATTTAACGGAATTGACTAACGACAGTTAGACGAATAAAAGGAAAAAATTGTGTGTTAATATTTGGTAAGTCAAGAAGCTTCAAGAATCCCTTAGGGATCCTTGTAGCCAATTGGTGGGGAGGGGAAACCCAAATCATGCCTTGAGCTCCAAGTTATTAACAATATATAAGGAGGTTTAGGGTCATTGGTTTCAATATCTTTTTGTACACATACAATACCCTAAATCTTTACTTCTCTTTTCTTTTCTTTTATGCTAGATCGAACCAA
Source organism: Artemisia annua (assembly GCA_014162995.1). NCBI lineage: Eukaryota > Viridiplantae > Streptophyta > Magnoliopsida > Asterales > Asteraceae > Artemisia > Artemisia annua. The sequence goes on along the minus strand of LBNU01003689.1, from coordinate 8,780 downwards.
ACAACCCTTAGGAGTGTTCGATTGATTTTTTTACGAAAACAAAACGTTTTTGTGTTTTTATTACTTGCATAACATTTACTTGGTATTAGTACGTGTGCACAAGAACGTGAATCAAACACATTATTGTTTGATTCTTGGATTGAATTACAAAAAGGTAAGGGGTAATTCTTATAATCCTATAAACCCTAATTAGGGTTATTGATTTGAAGAATTGCACATATTGATTCTTGTTCGGGCTAGAATCACAACGGTATGTTTATTTATTCTTGGTTAATTAATTATGCATTATATGATCCTAATTGCTTCCGCTATGCTTACTTGATGTTATTGTTTATATATGTATGACATGAATATAAAATTCCAACAATTAGCCCTAGAATAAACTACATCGTTTTGTTCCTAAATATGTAGTATGTTTGCCTTTTACTAATAAATGGACATTGATTGCTAAAAGCTTCTTGTAAAAACGTATATGGTGAAATTTATAAACCACAAAAGGTATTTGCAGTTTATGGTGCAAAAAATAATTTGAAATATTTATAAGGAGTCAACTAAACATGCACTGGTAACAAAAAAGTTACAAAGCAAACGCGTAATGGTGTTATCAATCTAAAAGCCAACCAATGTGACGTGGTTAAAGTGCCATGTAAAGAACGTTATAGATGAACCATGACCGGTGTTATAGGCTGACGCCATGGCTATAAATCGTCTCTTTCTCTTAGTTTTGAAAGCTTTTACAATATCGCTTTTGAGACAAGCATATACGTTTCGTTTAGTAGGTTTTGACATAACTTTTCTAGGTCAAGATTCAGAACTCGTATAAATTTCTTGGTGTAGCTGGATTTATGAATGTTGAACTAATTCAAACTGGTCGGATGAAGGTGCACCAAGTTTGATTAATCTTTACTACATATAAAGAATAAAAATAAGGTAATGTTGTATACTAATTACTAAAATATCATTACTACAAAGACAATGTAATATATTAATTATGTTATTTAAATAGTTAATTACAATTTAACCCGCTTTACTTTCTTTACAAATAAATACGTACACACAAATTGACACCACTATATACCGTCGGCTTTATGCACATATAATCGTCTAATGTTATATAGATATTTATATCAATAGTGATTTCTATCAAAGAAAAATTTATATTTTAAATATACGTTATTTCATAAATTAGCTATAACCAGTAGAGTATTGTATCATTGAGATAGTTATTTACACATCGGTTGACACACAAGGAAGATGTGACATACAGTAAGTAATATCTTGACATTACTAGACACAGCACGTTTTATGGCCAACTGCGAGTGAAGTTCTTATGAACTGGCAGTCAAAAGTGCTCATGTAAAAGTAGTACTAGTGTGAGTGGCCAGTCGGGAAGTCTTCAGATGAGAGTAATACTGGTGTGGGTGGCCAGTCGGAAAATCTTTAGATGGGAGCCACAAAAATAAAGTTATAAGTCTGCGAGCAAAACGAATAATATTATGATATGAGTCGACTGAATATTACTAGCTATTACTACATTTCGAGCCCATAAAATTATAACGCCAAACTACAAAATGACAAACCACATGTGGTAACCAAAATAATGCTTTGACAAAATGACAAACCACATGTGGTAACCAAATAATGCTCTTACCTCTACGTGTTAAATAAATTTAAACAGAGACGACGTAAATTTTCATAGGTGATTTCATATAACGTGAAAGAACTTCGTTAAACAATCATATCCGTATCTTATATACACCAATCAAATACCCAAAGATAAAACTCGATAAACATAACAGTCTCACAGTCTCACTATTCTAACTTATTACAAAATGGAAGTACTATTTTAGTCCTACCACTTACTGTTAGGGATCACAACCGAGCACATGCAACATGCCCAACATATAATAAGTCTACATGAGAGTAACAATCTAAAATTAGTTGGTATTGACGGCGTAGCTCATCAAGTTTATATGTAGGCATTTTTATCGATTGGGATTGAATTTGCGCTTAAGAGATGCCACTAAAAAAATATTCAACATCTATCCTCCTCAAATTTTGAAATTCACTTGTGTACAAAAATGCATCAAAACTCGGTGCCCAGCCTATATATCTTTTGCTTATTTGGCCATTACAACGTTCTGCGACATGGGCGGCTCAACCTTCACAGAGGTCTAAAGTGATGCCTTAAAACGGGTCTTTTTTATCAAAGTTGTTTGCCGAGAAATCATTTATATAAAATTTATTTTCCAAGTTTTTTATATGAAATGTTTGATTAGTTTCTCGAAATAAACATAGCATAATATTTCGTTTTCAATTGATAAATGAGCCTATAAATATAATCTTTTAGTGACACTTTTGATCATAGATTTTATTATTATTATTATTATTATTATTATTATTATTATTATTATTATTATTATTATTATTATTATTATTATTATTATTATCACTTTATTAGAAACCCTAGGATTTACAAGAAGTTAGTGGGAAGCCGAGATACCAACTGGNAAAATAATGCTTTGACAAAATGACAAACCACATGTGGTAACCAAATAATGCTCTTACCTCTACGTGTTAAATAAATTTAACAGACGACGTAAATTTTCATAGGTGATTTCATATAACGTGAAAGAACTTCGTTAAACAATCATATCCGTATCTTATATACACCAATCAAATACCCAAAGATAAAACTCGATAAACATAACAGTCTCACAGTCTCACTATTCTAACTTATTACAAAATGGAAGTACTATTTTAGTCCTACCACTTACTGTTAGGGATCACAACCGAGCACATGCAACATGCCCAACATATAATAAGTCTACATGAGAGTAACAATCTAAAATTAGTTGGTATTGACGGCGTAGCTCATCAAGTTTATATGTAGGCATTTTTATCGATTGGGATTGAATTTGCGCTTAAGAGATGCCACTAAAAAAATATTCAACATCTATCCTCCTCAAATTTTGAAATTCACTTGTGTACAAAAATGCATCAAAACTCGGTGCCCAGCCTATATATCTTTTGCTTATTTGGCCATTACAACGTTCTGCGACATGGGCGGCTCAACCTTCACAGAGGTCTAAAGTGATGCCTTAAAACGGGTCTTTTTTATCAAAGTTGTTTGCCGAGAAATCATTTATATAAAATTTATTTTCCAAGTTTTTTATATGAAATGTTTGATTAGTTTCTCGAAATAAACATAGCATAATATTTCGTTTTCAATTGATAAATGAGCCTATAAATATAATCTTTTAGTGACACTTTTGATCATAGATTTTATTATTATTATTATTATTATTATTATTATTATTATTATTATTATTATTATTATTATTATTATTATTATTATTATTATCACTTTATTAGAAACCCTAGGATTTACAAGAAGTTAGTGGGAAGCCGAGATACCAACTGGGCTCCCACTCCTCTAGCTATAGAAAAGCTAATCCTACTAAATATATGTGCAGCAGCACGTGCTCCAATGTCTTGGGTTATCGAGAACTTTCAGATTCGCTTCAGTAAGGTCACTGCATCCTTCTCAAGTTCCCCAAAAGAAGAGAAAGAGAAGGGAGGAACCCATATCCAATATTCGCGAACGGAAATTTTAACACCACCAATCTATCTCACATGTTCTAAGCAGGACTTGAACCCACAGCCATGCGGTTGGAGACAGGAGACATTCTCACACAACATGAGGTAGTTTTGAAATACTTTTTTCTATTGAAGAAATTGTTACCGAAATGGTTAACATTATTCTATACGCCATATAAATATTACGGAAAGAGTTTAGATTTATAATTTGATTAAGTATATCAATCGGTGTAGCATTTTTCACATGTATGATTTCTCTCAAAACTCTTAGTTTCAAAAATAAATATATACCGTTAATATCCAAACAATTAATATAATATGGCTTAAAAAACTTTTAAGGTTCAAGCAACTACCTTTTTAGCTTGTTATCATCTAGGGATTTTAAATTATCAATGCTAAATAGTAAACTAAAGATACTTTCATACAATTTGAATTGTTCAAATTTACTTTTTAGTGATGAAATAGCTTGATCTGCGATGTATAAGAAATAATCGGTTCTAAAAGTCTCTTCGCTGTTTTTTAGTATTTCATTGTCAACATCGTCGTCATATTTTCGATCTCTACAAATAGCTCGTTTTCCTTTAAAATTCCCGTCCTACATTCGTTTTATTTAGCGGAAACTAGAGCATCATTAAAAGAAACTTTTGATTGAAGACATGAGTAGACGAGAGAAAGCCAAAGAGTGAAAGTATGTTTGTGGGTGTGAAAAAAATAAACATCGATTCTTCAATGTAAATCGTTAAATGGTTCTTATCACGAGGCTTAACTTAACATTTGCTTATTTCTCATGCAAAAATGAGTCTTTTATATACTTAATGTATTTGGGCTTAAAGTTCCATGAACTTGTAGGCTTGAAAAATGAATGGTAGAAACGAAAGTGACTCAGACTTTGATTATTTAACATTTGTCGGTTAATTGTGATTTTGAATAATCGAATCTCTAAAGATGACGGCAAAAAAACCTGTAACTGACTTTATCCGGGGCCTTGAAAAATTAGGGGCTTAAAGCCCTAGCTTTACTTGTTTTAACCTTGAGCCACCACTGGACTTTTTTTGGGTAAAGGGGAGTAATCCTGCACCCTGGTAAATATATTAACCAAAAAACTTTTAAGTACAATGGATATGGGTTAAGTCCCACATCTCAGCCCGTTACATAGGCTAAAAGCTTACATAACAAGATACTTGCTAATTTCTAAAAACTAGAAATCAAACCACAACTCAATGATAACAAAAACAACGAAATGAATTACTTCCTAGGGCCTTGAAGCTTGGTACCATACATGGCATTAAAAGCATCCAAAT
>LBNU01003688.1:8608-21349 GCA_014162995.1 Artemisia annua | reverse complement strand
AAATCACCTCTTCGTGCGAATTATGTAGTGGTCCCCACGACACTCGTGATTGCATGGAACTCCCCGAACAAGCTTTTGCGGACTACGCATCCACGCGTACCGATGGAGCGGGAGACAAGTGGTACACTTTCAAACCCGAGCCAAACCCTTACGGAGATTCATACAACCCCTCATGGAAAAATCACCCCAACCTTAGGTGGAAGTCAAACCAAAACGCGCCCCAAAACAATTCTTCCAACCCACCTAATCGGTTTCAACCCAACGGTCCTTCCTCAAACCGTACCTTCAACAACAATCCTTTCAACAACTATGGTAGTACCAACAACTTCGAAGGGTTGATGTCCAACTTTATGGCATCTCAAGAAGCTCGTATAGCTAAATTCACATCCGAATTCAATCAACAACAAGTAGAAATGACCAATAAGATTGACAACTTGTTGAAGGCCCTCAACAACCAAGTGCTATCACCCCCACGTAAGGACGCTAGGAACACCAATAGCGGACCCCAAATCAAAGACCCCTCTTCATCCAAACATGTCCACTTCGTCAACGTTGTTACCATTAGACCAATTGATATGAGTGAGGATGATAGTGAATCAAAGGATGAGAATAAGGGAGTAGAGGATGATAGGAAAACCAAGATTAGCGAAATAGAAGAAGTAGGAGAAGAGGACTACTTCAATAGGTTACCAACTAGGGAAGAGCGAGCATATCATAAGAATCTGTTCGATGACTCTGAGACCCCATACTTCCTAGGTAACCCGATTATCAAAGTGGGCGATCCTTCTAATCTCAACATACCATCCAACATCGGACATTTGCATATATGGAAAGCTTACATCGACCCTAGATCGCCCATAAACATCATGACTAGAGCCCAATACAATTTGATAATGAAAAACCAACTTAGGTATAGGGTGCTCCCCGATAAGGGATGGATTAGTAACTTCACGGGGAGAGTTAAGGGATTACCGGTTTATGTAGGAAACTTTACCTACGTCACCGACTATGTGATTGTAGAAGATATCCGCCCAATAGTCGACGCAAGTGTAACCCAAGTAGTTTTAGGCAAGCCATTTATCGAGGTCTCTAGAATGACTCATGAACCTTCCTTAGGAATAGTTAAATTTAAGGATGAGACCGACGAAGTGAACTACCAAATGCCATATAAGATAGAGCAATTCCAACACTTGTCCAATGTTGAAAAGGAGCTCAAACAAGCGGTTTACTATAGGAACGATGAGGATAGACGTAGGGGAGTAGACTATGTCATGGGAAGAATATTCGGTTTCTATAAGGATTGTTTGAAATTAGGACCGGAATACAAAACCGGAAAAGAGGATGACTTAGGAACCGTGACCAACGACGAAGTCACGTAATGTACGGTGACTTTGAGTCTAGCTACAAGACTCGTTAATAAAGAAAAGCGCTTCTTGGGAGGCAACCCATGCTTTGTGTTTTTTTGTTTGTTTATTTGATTTTATTTGTTTCCGTATGTAAGTTATATTTCTTGTTATTGATTCATGCTTCAAACTAAATTGTGAAAATGCTTTATTTTGTTTTTAACTTCGTCTTAACTACATATAAAGGTATTTTGCAAAAGCTAAGTGTAAGGGAAATCTAAATCGGTTTATAAAGAACGAATGAACATGAATCATAACAATGTAAATTAACATACATATTAGTATTTGTTTGAGTCAAATGCTTGTATCGAGTCATAATGAATTTTTGCAGGAATTCCAGGAAGTAAGATCTAGTTTTTCCAGAATTTTTCCGGAAACTTAACATGAGAATTCTGTCAGATCATTCTGACGGCGTCAGGCATAACACCTGACGGCGTCAGGTTAAAATTTTCTGCAAATTTTGAAAGTTTTGTATTTCTTACAGAAACATTAAAAGTTTTGTCAATTCTTTAACTTATAATCTCCAGGAATTCTGCAAAAATATTCATTCCACAAGCATTATATCTTATTATATAGATTTTACCGCCGATTTTATGCGAGGTTGGCCTTTATCTTCTTTAGGTTAACAGTTTATTTTGGACAAGAAGACGTCTATTATTTTGGAAGGGAAGCTTTGAACGCTCGTCTTTCTTGGAAGAAGATCTAACCATGTTACCTCATTATCCACATCAAACGATTCAGGGGAGTATTTGATTTCATTCTTTCATTTTATTTACTTTTACATCTTCTATTTGAACATTGGGGACAATGTTCGGTTTAAGTGTAAGGGGGGTAAATGAAGACACCGTTGAGAATACACTTATGCTTGATGTTTTGCTTTGTTTGATAGTAAATTTGTAATAAAACCAAGAGAAATATTTGTTAGGGCAATTTTAATGCCAATTTAAAATTTTTTACAACATCTAGAAGTGAAACCTTGATCTTAATGAGCGTCTCATGGATAGGAAATTTTATGACTAGCACAAAACCGTACCACTAAAAAATTTTCCACCCCAAATATGTGAGGTTCGCCCCTAGAATTGGTAGGAAAAGCACCCATCTTTGGTGCTATGATGTGAGTACCGGTAGCATTTAGATTCTAGAACTTGCATTAGGACCATATCAAATCCACAAGTGAGACTACATTCGTGTAGTTAAGATTTACTACATGATAAGAGGCATTAGGATTAACCCATTGTTTTACACCCGTATTTTTGTTATAATATATTGACTTCATTGGTCAAGTAATTCTCCCACACCCTTTGCGTTGTATCCATTTTTGGTACACGATACCCCTAGTACACCCCTCCGAGCCTATCCTTTCATTTTGACCTTTGAGCATCTTACTCAAAGTGAGAATTTGTTTACACCCCACTAAATGTACACCCAAATCGCCTTAGCCTACCTTGTATGCACCCACCTTTGGTGCATTATTGTGAAAACATTTGTTAAACCCTTAGTTAATTATCCGGTCAATTACATGGTTGCTAAGTTAAGTCATATCCTTGTACATATTGTTTTGGGACGATTGGGACTCATGGGTAAAGTACTAGTGTAATGAAGTAATGGGGAAGAACAACATTATTACCCCCATACGTGCTAAATATTTAAAAAGTACTCCAAGTTTTTCGATTATCTTAATTCGAGTCATTAGAATAGTGATTGTAAAGTTATGTAAAGATTCAAGTGTAAGGGGAATGCAAATCCCCTATGATGTATTATTTTGGATGGTAGGGCAAGAGTGTATGAAAAAAAAATCGAAAAATCAAGAAAAATACAAAAAAATATGAAAAAGAAAGAAGAAAAACATACGGACTACCATCCCGTTTCCTTTTATGTTCCTTTTTAGTTTTTGTTATTTCATTTTTAGACTAAGATTGAGTCGAGTCTTGACTTAAGCAACGATGTAGAGTGCATGTATTTGATCATGATAATTAACTCGCCACCACTAAAATACCCTTTATTCCAACCAAACCGTGTTATCATATCCCTACACCTTACGTTACAACCCTTTATAAAGCCCTCTTTGATAGTTTATCTTAGGTGCTTACGCCTAGTGGAGGAGTAATTGATCCTTTCCCAAGCCTATGGTAATCTATTTGCTATGACAGGTAGTGAGTGTTATTTTCCGTTTCCATTTATGAGATATAAACTTTATGACATTTGAGAGATGTGAGAATCCAAACACTATTTGTGAGGTGCTAGTGTATGATTTCCGTGCTTGTTATGATTAGGGTCTAATAACTATTTGTTGTAATTACTTTTTTATTTGTGTTAAATGACCCCTAACTCATATTTTGATTGGAATAAAAGCTCATTTGCTTGAGGACAAGCAAATCCCAAGTGTAAGGGTATTTGATGAGACGAAAAGTGTTACGCTTTTAGGGGGTCATTTAAGCCCTAATTCGTATAAATGTGATCAAATATTGCCCTAAATCGTTCCTTTTGTCATTTTAGGTACTTTTGAGAGGAATTCTGGAAAACATGCATATTTGGACGTTTTTGGAGCATAAAAGTGAAGAAAACGACAAAGTCTCAAAAGAAGCAGGAAGTACTACCTGACGGCGTCAGAGTCACAAGGTGATGCCGTCAGCAAGCATGGACAAAAGAGTGAAAACCAATTTTCAAATGACGGGCCAGAAAGATTTGGAACTTTAACACCTGACGTCGTCAGGTGTTACAAGGTGTAGGCCGTCAGGTTATAATTTAAAGAGTGACGGCCCAAAAGGAAACAGAGAGTGACGGCGTCAGAAGTGGATCTAGGCCATCCGAGAAACCTAATGGCGGCGGGCTGACGGCGTCAGCCTCTATAACCTGACGCCGTCAGAGTGTAAAATCTATATAGAGTTTTCTATTTTTCATTCATTAAGTGTGGAACTTTGTGGAGAACTTTTGGCACCAAACCCTAGACGAAGTTTCTGTACTTTTTAGGGTTTCCAACCCTTGGAACCCTCATGCTTAATTAAAGATAAGTCTTCACTTTAATTCAATCAATATGTCTATGTGTTGGTTGATTATCTCTTTTGCTTGTCTTTTAATTAACATGTGTAGCTAAATTCTCTTGTGTTTGCTTAGATCTAATGAAACCTAACTATTAATTATTGGTTAATTGATGTGTTGTTGTTTGTTGGGATGATTGTTCCATCAATGTTAGGCTCAAGAAAACTGGCCAACCTCCTTTATGGTAACGTGCTTGAACGTCTTGGGAAACATGTAGCCAAGGCATACTAGGCTATTAAGGTAGTATTTAACGCATGAGCCACTGTTTACAATCCCTATGGTTGTGCCGTGCATGGCATAGGAGGAGATAAGAGCTCATAGAATTGGAGAGATATGTATGCCACTCCATGAGTTATTAGGAATACACCCTTCATCCACACAAGTAACATACATATCAATTAACTGGTAAGAGGTAGTTAGGGAGTAATGAAGTCTAAGTAAGCACACTTTTCTCCATATTGTTTTCACAACCAAATAGTTTAGTTATTTTATTTTACTTGCAATTGTAGTAATTTTGGGTTAGTTGACTAGCAACTAATTCCGCCCACTCCTTCAAAACCGAGATTTTACTTGCTTTCCTAAAAATATAAAAATACAAAAAGAATCTTCCTTCACCCTTAGACCTATTAGAGTAGTTTTTCTATCCTAACGAACACTATTCCCTGTGTGAGAACGATCAATCCCCCGTACTTACCACTATCCTATACTACATCGGTCAGGTACACTGCCTGGTAGGGTTGTAAGCCTCTTGAGATCCCTTGAGAGGTAAAACCTGTTGTAAGGTCACAAAACCACACATCAATTATGTTATACCTAAAAAACTAAAAACCCTAAGAACGATTACTTAAGAAACCTGAACAAAACAACTAGAGCTTGACATACATCCACACCTACAATACCATCAGGATACGTGAGTAAGGCAGTCTAGATTCCGATTGAGTTTTCATAGCCTCACACTTTTGAAATGCTTTACAAACCCTGCGAGGGGGATACATGCTACTTGCTTTACTTTAAACCGAATACAAGTCTTTTTCTTTGGTTGTTGCACGAGTAAACTATCTGCCATTATTACATAACTAAAATTCATGAATCTAATCATTTGAGATATTTTACCCAAGCGAACGCGAATATAGTTGATAGATCTATTGGAGTTTGACAACTCCCGTTGATACTACCTCTCACTGGAGGGTATCAATAAGTACTATATTTGAACCTCTCTGAAGGATTAACTTTGGCAAAGTTATCCTTCCTGTCCCCTCATGGTTGGGTCTGCAGCCTCCATGACCCGGACTGTTAACGTGTGGTTCATGAGCTTAGTGCAACATACCCCACACTTGATAATTGTGCATGCATCACAATTATCACACACACTACATTTTCCTTGAAGGGTGTACCAACTGAACCCTGTGGAACTTGTATTCACTAACACTTAAACCTATGACTCTCACTCAACACCTAGTGTTGACTTTTAAGCATGTATCCTAGGTATATCACTTTTACGAAGATATGGCAGAAGGAGGCACTGATCTTGGAGGACTTTCAAACCGATTATCATTCAAACATAACATATCACCTAGACTTTGGGACCTCATCAATAGTAACAGTATATCTTTTACTATAAAAACTCTGATAATCATATGAATGATAACTAAATTTCTATAAACGTCTCTTTTCGAGTTGTTTTCTATTACTGTAACTGTGATTCCATGAATTAATACCCCAACCCCAAATCCGCTGCGAACCGTGAAAATGGGGGTGTTACACTTGTTACGGCGTAGTTGGCAATGTTGTTATGCCGTAACTCTAATTAGGGTTTCTTCTTACGTCGTAGTCTTCAAATGGGCTACGTCGTAGCATAATTCTTGGATCTTGGATCATCTCGGTGTTGTTGCTACGTCGTAACTCCATAAGTGGTTACGTCATAGTTATCATCTTTCTGGAAATTCAAAGTCTTGGATAAGCTACGGTGTAACTATGGGTTGTGGTTACACCGTAGTTCTTGATTAGAGCTATTTCATACTTGAATTCCTAGCTACGGCGTAATAGAGAGTTTGAGTTACGTCGTAGCTGTCTTCAGCATACTATGTAAATGTAACTTTGATGAATTTTTTCCATTTTTCGCGTCTCTATGCTCACTTGTGACCTGGATATAAAATATAACGAAATCAAAGTATATATCCATATAATAAGTGTAATAAATGAGCATATTAGGGAGAAATTGACACTTAAATATCAGGATTATTTGATGTCATCAAATATCCTCCCACTTGAACTCTACTTGCCCTCAAGTAGACCTTATTAGAAGTATTCTCAAAAAGATATCTCCCTATATTACTCGGGAAATATGAGATTAAAAATATCCTATGCTAGAATTTTTCAAAGCCGAACACCACACGAAAGGGGAACTAACACTCATACTCTCTATATTTAAAGTGTCAATTTTCAAGGTGATGAATCAAAGTACAGTTATAATAAGTATTCTATCATAGGCTTGGCAGTTACACAAAACTCCACCACTAGAGCTAAGGTCAATGATAAGGCGAAAAGTGTACCGCTTTTCGGGGGTTATTTAAGCCCTAAATTGTATTTATTTGATCAAATATCGCCCTAAATCGTTCCTTTTGGCATTTCAGGTACTTTGGAGAGAAATTCTGGAAAAGAAAGCATTTTGGACGTTTTCGGAGCATAAAAGTGAAGAATTCGACAAAGTGTCAAAAATCTGCTGAATGGTACCCTTGACAGCGTCAAGACCACACCTGACGGCGTCAAGCCTTGACGGGCCAGAACACAATTTTAGAGATTAAAGGGGGACGGCGTCAAGAAGGCCATCAAGAAACCCTAACCACGGCGAGGTGACGGCGTCAAGGCTATAACGTGACGCCGTCAGATCTGTTTTTCTATATATATTCGCGTAATTTTTAGTCATAAGTGTGGAACTTTTAAGGGAGAAACCCTAGACGATTTTTAGCAGCTTTTTCAAGGTTTTTAACCTTGGGATCTTCCATGTTACATTGAAGATAAGTAATCAATTAACATTCAATATGTCTATGTGTTGTTTGATTCTATCTTGTTCTTGTAAGCTAGGGTTTAACCCTTAAGTTCTCCACCAAGTTCCTCTTTTAAAACAATAAAATTCGTCCTATATATATAGAGAATACGGGCTGACGGCGTCAGCCCAAGGTGTGACGCCGTCACGCCGATGATTAGGGTTTTGTGATGGCCTTCTTGACGTCGTCACGCCGCCTTGTTCCAGATCTGACGGCCTTCCCTGACGCCGTCACCAAACTAGGCCAAAAACTCTCTGGCCCGTCATGAGTAACTTCCAATTTCTTTACTTCAGTTGTTCCTGACGTCGTCACGTTGAAGTTTGTGACGCCGTCACCTTCTATGCACTTTAGGGTCTTTTGAGATTTTGTTGTTTTCCGCACTTTTTCACTCCGAAAACGCCCGAAAATGCTTCTTTTGTGATTTTCTCCTCAAAAGTACCTAAAATGAGAAAAGAAACGACTTTGGGTGAAATCCGATCCAATAATATACGAATTAGGACTCAAACTGACCCCTAAAAACGTAACATTTTTCATCTCATCAAATACACCCTAGATCTATGATTGTGTTTCGTGATACCAATATCTAAGATGATTTTTTCTTTATGCTTTTGGTTTTAAGAACAATTTTGAGAATAGATTAAGAGAAAAAACTAAGATTGTGTTTTTTTCATTTAGTTTCGAGTCTTGGTTAGAAGTATACGAGAGATCTGGAGTGATGTGAGGTTATGGGTTTGTTTATGATGATCTTGTGGTTGATGTTGTAGACCGATAAAGTTTTGAAATGAGATCTATTATTTTGGTACTTAAGTCATTGCTATTGGTTTGTTTTTTGTGCTTTAGATGAACGATAGTCTCTGTGTGTGTGTGTATGCGCGCGCGCTTGTTTAGGCATGATTTGAGTTTTTGTGGGTGTATTGATTATTCAAGTTTTTGTTGTATGCCTTTTTCCAAGATCCGTGTATTGGTACGGGTGGGGTAACTGGGTATATGTTAAATTTTGTGTTCTTTTTGGTGTTTTAGCTTTATAGTGTATGATTCATTAAGTTAATTTTATTTGGGTGTAATTTGTGACCAATTTTTTTATTTTGGTGATTCATAACATTTGTTTACACATACGAGGATGATGGTGAAGCTTTGAAACTGTCTTTCACTTATCTATGGAGTCAGTTGAACATTTATATTTTTTTTATACAGTTAATGTTGATATATTTTAACTTACATTATGCAAGTTAGGTCTCTCAAGTTCTAAGGAATCCAGTCAAGTCAGCTAATGAATAAGTGGCTAATGTTGAATTGGCATTCTCTAAGAAGAAAGTTCAACTTATAACCTGCAATATTTAATGAAGCTCTTTACTATTAGTGTTTGGGGATAGTGTCATGGAAAACTATTTCTGATACTTATATATTTGTACTTTCTATTGTTGTAAAGTTTTGATTTATTTTGTTATATAAAGTTGATGTTAGATTAATTTTGTATGGTGATTTCTATTTTTTTAATGGATTAATGTAAGTGGATGCAACCTCGCCGAAAACTGTTGATGCTTGCCGGAAACTGCTGCTGCTCGTTAGAAACTGCTACTTTTGGACCAAACCAAAAACTTTAAAAAATAGGACTAAACGTGAAATACCCGACAAACCACAAGGACCAAACATGTAATTAACATAATGGACACGTGTCAACATATGGTTGGGTTATACATTTTCCCATTCGCCCCCGGCCTATTTTGAACTTTTGAAAAAATTTATGCTTAGTGATAAGTAGTAAGGTGAATGTTCTAGTTCCGTAATTTCCCATTTAAAAATTAAGTTTCTAATAATACACATCCCAAATACATAAGGATAACATATAAACATAGATCAATTTTTTTAGAAAATAATAATCATATTATTTAATTAATCAAAACCCTAAATGAATAATAGCAATCAACCTACATCTTGGTGTTCACTTCTTTAAGAAAAAAATCACATACATTGACACCCGTGTTCGGATTCGGGTCGGGTACGGGATCAAGCACCCGAGGGGTAATACCATCCCCGCCTCCATCCTCTGTGTTAGATTCAAGGAATCCCCACCCCCATCCTCATACCTAGTCAACTCGCAAATTCTCCAGTCAAATCGAGGTCGAGTACTGGGTTCCCATCGATTATGGATATTTTTGCCATCGGGCTGATTCATTGAAGCTTCCAATTCGATCAAAGGTTGTCTTGATGGTATGATGGTGTAATCCTAACTACTATGCTGGTTATTTGGCACTAGAACAATATTTCCTTCGAGGTTAAAACGCCAAGGTAAGCTAGCCTTATGGTTGGGGGTAAGGATCCAGTGAGAAGAAAACTTAAAATGAGAAAAATGATAAAAAGCTACGACAGCATATTTAAGATGTATCGACTTAAATTAGAATCATCTCTATTCATTTAGATGCATCACAATTAGTTTTGAAAGTAATTTTCTAGTGAAAACGATGCAACAATATTATGTTTATGCATCTGATATATAGGATTCGTTTAGCTTGATAAAAATACGTAGGATTCGTTTAACTTGATGAAATGTATCTAATGTTTAACAAGAAAATATAATATGATGCATAAAAAAGATTTAAGGATGCGTTTAATTTAAATTGATCCTTAGTCTATGGGTTATTTTAAAACTTTATTTATTTTTTGGATCGTTAACAACCTTACAACACATGTGGCTCAAATGGTTAATCAGCCCTATTTGTTCTTCTAAAAACACTTTGTAATATGCTTCTCTTCTAGCTTCTTGCTAGTAATCAATTAAATTGTAGGCTAAAATAATTTAGGTTGCAAATAATTTTTCGAAAAATGCAATGTATATTTTCTTGTCACACAACGATTTATCAACCTTAACATGGTTTCGAGTTTCAATCTCTGCAGAAGAATGGGCATAAGCTTTGAAATTATATTTTCGTCTCATATGTTCTTACCATGGACGATTTTTCATTTATATGGTTCTTTGATAATTCAATAAAGCTAAAGTTTGGTTACGTGATGTAGAAGAAATGAAGAGAGACATACAATTTTAAAAAAAATTGTGATGATAAAAGATATGTAGTATGGAATTGATCTCTTCATTTCGATGCTCTTTTGCACTTTTTTGTCACAAAAGTTACAACATGTAGTGTACCCGTGTACGAATAGTCAGTAATCAGAAATCGCTCCACATCTTCATACATCATGGCTTATATCAACTAGCTGAACGCTGTATCCTATGGTAGTTTCGGAACAAGCTAGCTTTCTGGGCTCATATATCAACGATAAAAGGGCGTATTATGTGCATGAGCCAATCTACTTTAGAAATGGTACTCAAACTTGCATCCCGGAGCGCTATGATAGTACGTCGTTCTTACCTATTGTATCTACCAACTGCTTTCATACCAAATTAAGGAGGACTTGTGACGCTCGCGTGTGTAGGAAAGCATAGGCTTTCGGTGGACCTGACCTCTGATCTTACTTATTTATTTGGGAGATGATTTGCATACTTCATCAAATGATTGGGACACTCCAATTAATTATGTTTGGACATTTATACCCTCACATGAGAGAAAGTGTAAGGGTAACTGTGAGAGTATAAATGTCCAAACACATAAAATTAGAGTGTCTTTATCATTTTGTGAAGTGTGCAAATCGTTATCCTATTTATTTACATGTTGGGTTCATGTCGCTATTGGGATACCCGCCTAACTTTTAGTTTTTTTGGGTAAAGGGTAATCCACCCGGTAAAACTTAACTTTTAGTTGTATTACTGAAACTGTTGAAACGGCATGGAAATGTCTATTTGGATTGGATTCGACGGGTTTATAACCATACCCCTTAAATATAAAAGGAACTGTACAATATAAAGCCTAGCACTACGTAGATTAAGAGATTGAGTAGTTCTACATCCACAAAAGACTTACAAAAATAAATTCACAAAAGAGTTGTGTCATGTGTTGATTGGTGGAGCAAAGAAAAGAGAGGGAAAACATATTCAAACACACCAATCAACACTTGACACATCTCTTTTGTGGATTTCTTTTTGTCAATCCTTTGTGGATGTAGCACTACTCTAAGAGATTTAAAATCCAGTGAAGAACGTGCATGATTGCATAATTATATGAGTGGTGCTACACCCACAAAAAAACTCCCACAAAATAATCTACAAAATGACGTGGATGAATTTGATTGGTGTATTTAGATATTGGTTATCTCTCTTACTTTGTACTAAGCCAATAAAACATCCAAGTTATTTTGTGGAACTTTTTTGTGAGAATTTTTTTGTGGGTGTAGCACCACTCTAATTATATTTCATTATTACCATCAACATATTATGAGTTACACACTATACATTATTGAATTTGAGGATTATATAAATAGTACATTATCGCCTCAATATGATTATCCAAAATGTATGTTTAGACAAGCGTTATATTGTATGAATGTATGAAAATTAGTAATAAAATCTCGCAGATATATATCAATCATATACTGAAACCCAAATTTTGAACTTGTCGATGTAATTTAGGCGTAATTGCAAAGACCGTATATGCAATAACCACCAGGCATGCACTTGTTTCCACATGATCCACAATGCCTCTTGTCGTAAGCCAAATTCACACACTCTCCTCTGCAACACGAGCTCGTAAACTTGCACTTGTTTTTGCATGCTCCACAATTGTGTTTATCCTCGCTCAAATCCATACACTTGTTGTTACAACAAGTTGAGTTTTTACCTTCCAAGATGTAACAAATCTCATTATCATTCTTGCAATGGTCTGCAGCTCGTGGATTTTTGTTTTCAGCTAGGAAACGACTTACTGTGTTAGGAAACGCGGTCACACCTTGTGGTCCAGTGAATGTTGTCTTGCGATTCTTGTCACCAGTGTATGCAACAGCGAGCGTGATCGCTAGGGCCATGGTGGTGGCTATCATGAAGAGTATTTTGTTCATTGTCGACACGTACTGTTATGGTTAATGTAAAAGAGACTGATCAAAAGGGTGTTTTATTCGTGTCTTGGAACGTTGTTTTAATTTCTTGTAAAAGACCGGATGGATTTGAATGTGGCAATGTGTGTTGGAATTTATACAGGGTGCTTGCCAAAAATAGTCAATTACCTACGCGGTGAAATGGGTTAAAAAGCTAGCTTAAATGAGGTTCATGTTTGTGTTGATTAATAAACACTCTCGCATGATAGTCAATGGCCTACGCGGTGGTAAAAAGTAAAACAGAATTGGTACGATATGCTATGAAGATG
>LBNU01003685.1:84417-108772 GCA_014162995.1 Artemisia annua | reverse complement strand
CTGAAGCTCTGGACAAAACCCTGCTCCAGATTGTTGTCGCGAAGGAAGTTCCAGTCAACGACATTGCCACGCTCAACTGTTTGGTCCAGAAGTTGGGCGTAGCGAATGGCGGATGCATCTTCTGAAAAGACGTTCCATTGATGGACCGTCTCTCCATAGTTTTCCAGTTGTGGGGCCCTGGAGGAGCTTCCCCTGCTGGGTCTTGGCCTTTTATTCATTTCCTGGAACAAAGCACGAGTGACGGAAAAGAGTTAGATGATGCTTCTAGCCTAGATAAGCAGTCAGACAGTTCTAACGTCGTCACGCCCAAAGGGTGACGCCGTCAGGTCCTACTGAGTTTCAAAATTCGAATTTACGAGGGAAAGGACCAATATTTTATCATAGGCTTCAAACCAAACGCCCCCATAACAGCAAAATGGGCAATTGGTCCATGGATCGTGGCTCAAAATTTCGTTTCTACCCGACTAGTGAATGGACCCCCTTACCACCTAATTCCCAATGCTCTAATTATTGTAATAACATCACAAATCAAGGGCATTATGGGTCTTAGGCACGAATCTATCCTAGGGTTCCAAAAACAAAGGGGTTTTCGAAATTGATCGATCCTATCGAAAATTGAAGCAAAATTGATGAATAAAAGTTACTTACCACGCAAGAATTGGAGACGGAATGCGCTGATTTGGGCTTGAGAGGCTCGTGGGTGAGAGTGGGGTGGATATGGGGTGTGGGGTTTATGTTGAAAGTGAGAGAAAGTGATAGACTACATGCTGTCTGGTCGAGGTGACGGCGTCATGCCTAATCTGTTGACGCCGTCAAACGTTATCACCCTTGAACTTTGATATAACTTGCAAATGACCCCCTGGACTTTATGTATTCACTTCATCAAGGTTACCAACCTCAATAACTAGCATCATGGTACATGCCGCCTGGGTCAAATGTTTTGTTACTCTCGCAAGGTGTGATGTNATGCAAGAAATACTACCTTAAAATCGATTAACGCACATACGATTCACGTTTCTTAAGACATTCAAGCTTGTTACCGTATAGGAGGTTAGCCAGTTTTCTCAAGTCTAACGTAGATGAAACATTCACCCAAACAGAATCACAACATACACATCACATGATAATCAATAGTTAGGTTTCATTAGATCTAAGCAAACACAAAGTAAATTAGCCTAGCATGTTGAAAGAAAGACAAGCACAAGTATATATCACACAACACATAGACATATTGTATGAATAAAGATTTATCTTGGATTAAACATGCAAGTTAGAGGGGTTAGGATACCCTCTAAGGTCTGTAATACACGTACTAGGGTTTAACCCTAAAGTTCTCCACTCCAAAATTCCTCACAAAATAAGAAAAAACGTTCTATAAATATAGAAAACGCGGGCTGATGGCGTCAGCCCAATAGGTGACGTCGTCAGCTCGGCGATTAGGGTTTCCTGACGGCCTTGGTTGACGTGGTCATAATTGCTGGTTCCAGATCTGACGGCCTTGGTTGACGGCGTCACAATTTACACTACGAACTCTCTGGATCGTCACGAGTCTTTTTTCCACTTCTGGACTTCACTTGTTCCTGACGGCATCACTTAGTAGAGTGTGACGGCGTCACCTTCAGTAATCTTCAAGGTCTTTTGAGTTTTTGTTGTTTTCCGCACTTTTTCACTTCGAAAACGCCCGAAAATGCTTCTTTTGTGATTTTCCCTTCAAAAGTACCTAAAATGAGAAAAGAAACGACTTTGGGTGAAATCCAAACCAAAAACATACGAATTAGGACTCAAACCGACCCCTAAAAACATAACATTTTTCGTCTCATCAGTGACGCCGTCAGAAAGCCTTGACAAAAGAGTGGAATCCAATTTTCAAATGACGGGCCAGAGGAAATTTTGGAATTAACACCTGACGCCGTCAGGTGTTAGGAAAAGTAGGCCGTCAGGTTATATTTTAAAGAGTGACGGCCCAGAAGGTTTTATAAGGTGACGGCGTCAGAAGTGGATCTAGGCCATCAGAGAAACCTAATGGCGGTGAGCTGACGGCGTCAGCCCTTATAACCTGACGCCGTCAGAGTGTAAAATCTATATATAGTATTCTAATTTTCATTCATTAGTGTGGAATTTTGTGGAGAATTTTTAGGGCAAACCCTAAAGACGAATTTTCTGTGACTTTTAGGGTTTCCAACCCTTGGAACCCTAGTGCTTAATTAAAGATAAGTCTTCACTTTAATTCAATCAATATGTCTAGCTAATGAAACCTAACTATTGATTATTGGTTGATTGGTGTGTGTTGTTGTTTGTTGGGATGATTGTTTCATCGATGTTAGGCTCAAGAAAACTGGGCAACTTCCTTTATGGTAACATGCTTGAACGTCTTGGGAAACATGTAGTCGAGGCATACTAGGATATTAAGGGAGTATTTAACGCATGAGCCACTATTTACAACCCCTATGGTTGTGCCGTGCATGGCATATGGCGAGATAAGAGCTCATAGAATTGGAGAGATATGTATGCCACTCCATGAGTTATTAGGAATCCACCTTTCATCCACACAAGTAACACACATATCAATTAACCGGTAAAAGATAGTTAGGGAGTAATGAAATCTAAGTAAACACAATTTTCTCCATATTGTTTTCACAACCACAATAGTTTAGATATTTATTTTATTTTAATTTGCAAAAGTAGTAAACTTGGGTTAGTTGACTAGCAACTAATTTCGCCCTTCCTCTAAAAACCGAGATTTTAATTGCTTTCATAAAAATATAAAAAATACAAAAAGAATCTTCCTTCCACCTTTATTCCTATTAGAGTAGCTTTTCTATCCTAACGAACACTATTCCCTGTGAGAGAACGATCAATCCCCCGTACTTACCACTATCCTATACTACATCGGTCAGGTACACTGCCTGGTGGGGTTGTAAGCCTATTGAGATCCCTCGAGAGGTAAAACCTGTTGTAAGGTCACAAAACCACGCATCAGGTTATTTGTATGAACTTGTATGGTGATGTAGATCCAAGAAGTCTTGTAACTAGAATAGGTCATCTAATTGTTGTATGGTGTGTGGTGTCCTAGTGTGTAAGTTAGGAGTTAGTTGAGTTGGTGTTTGAAGGCTTGGATTGGGTGAAGATCCAAGTGTGTCTTAGTATGAAGGCTTGAGTCGGGTGAAGATTCAAGTGAACGGGTGTGCTCGTTCCTGTGAAGGCTTAGATCGTGTATCGATCTAAGTGGGACAAGAGTGCTTGTTTGTGTGGCCACGTGGGCCTTGGTGTAGATTGGTTCTAGCTAGGATTAGAACTCGATAATCCGCTTAGTGTCGGTAAACTTGGTGTAAGCTTGTGTAAGGTTTGTTCCGCCATAAAGGAGCATGTTGATTAGTGAAGTAACTCTCGAGTGTGGTACTCGGGGAGTGGAGTAGGACGAAGAGGTGCTTCGTGCCGAACCTCTATAAATCATCGTGTCCGGTTTGCGTTTTCTCTTCCTTTCTCTTTGCTTTCTATACTTGCATTACATTTATGTTTGTGTGGCTTGATGTATATATGCTTGTGATATCAACTAGTTAACTTAGAAACACAAAACATAAGAAAACTAAATCAGACGTAATAGACTTGCCTACTGGTGGCGGTCCCTTATACAGGGACGGTCCCCAAACATTTAAGGGACCGTCGGTGTATTTAAAGGACCGTCCACAGTGCAATCAGAATTAGCCTAGAAACGTTTAAACCTAGTGTCATACTTATGTGATTGCTTGTTATAAGTGACTTAACCACTACTTATATTTAGTCATGCTTGATCGGAAATTTAATACGAAACATTTTAAGTTTTAAAGAGGAACGTATTCACCCCCCCCCCTTACGTTTCTACAATTGGTATCAGAGCCTCGTCGCTCTAGTTTTCAAAACAAATGGTTTTTAAAATAGAGTACGGTCCACGTATCAAATTTCTCATTAAGAGGGATTAAATATGAAAAGTGTTTAGTTGCTAAACGTGTGCTTTGTTGTTTAATTCGTACTAGTTTTGTTGGTTAAATGCACTTCGTATACTTGCTTGAAGGAATTGAGTTTGTACACGAAAAATGTGTTTTTACTTACTGGTGGCGGTCCTTTATCTCTGGGCGGTCCTTTATCACTAAGGGACCGTCGGGTATTTAAGGGACCTCCAAAAGAATAGTGTCAAACTTTGAAAATTCATATAAAATCAACCGTAAGTTCGTAGGAGTCGTGCCACCCGCCATTTTAAAGGTAATTGAATGTACTTTCCTTTAAAAATTATTAAAAGGATTGATTCCAAACTTTATTAAGTCGTTAATCCAAAATACTTCATACTAGTCAAAACCGTATGTCACGTTTTAACGTAAAACTAGCTTTTTGCTAAAGCTCTCGAGTCGGACATCTTAAGTAAATGAATTTTTAAAAAATGGTTTCATTGTCTTGATATTAATTAATTCTTGAATTGGGGAGGAAAGTCATTTTCAAAAACAAAATCGAGCAAGTATATATTGTTGTATCTAACATGCTAAACAACTACGAATATAGTTATGTGTAATATGCTAAATGATTATTTGCTTTTGATTGTTTATTTATGTTATAATGTTTTAGTAACTCACTTAGATATGTAGACTAAGTTAATTTATCATGTGTGACGAAAACAATTGTTTTACACAATTATCCTTCCAAAGGTTCTAGTGTTAAAATACACCACCTTAAAATATTTAACACTTTTTCAACATGATTTCTAAAACATCACATGCACTTATCTTGATTGGCCATAGGTTTTCTGATCAAGAGAAAGGTTTATAATAATACATTGTTATCTAAGTAAAAGAAAAAAATGTATCTTTGAACCTTGCATGCATTTGAACACACACACTAATCGATTCAAACATGTAGTCATAAACTATTTTTACATAAGTTATGCATTGTATAAAAATGGTTAGGGTAATTATTTTTGTACTTATGAAATGTCAAAGACTATTCATATTATACGTAATAATAAATAGTTTTCACACACTAAATAAATGGCAATCTTGAATCATTAAGTTAACATGTCATTATTAGTAACCTCACACATATAACAAGTATTATATTTGATGGTGCACATTCCATAAATCTTTACTTAGCTCCTTTATTAAAAAGAGTGGTTGTGAGAGTCAAGAAAGATTTCGAGCTTATATCGATTCATTATTCAAAATATGATTGATATCATTATCGAATCTAATTGACAAGTTTTTGAGTGTGGACATGAAATTGGAATCATTATTTATCTAGCTTCAAGATATTACAAAACATATCATCTTGAACCTACATACTAATCACACTCGATTGGTATGAAAATAATGACGTCCTTATCAAGACGAAAAGAATATGCATCGGATCATAACTCACACTTGTGTTGATGATGTCATATTGAGTCTTCTTGTCCAAAGGTTGTGTTCCAAACATTAAACTAATATGTTTAAAAGGTGCTTAAAATACACAACGAAGTAGGATTGATGACTTGGATATTTTATCTGAAATATTCAAGCAATTTACATTGCAACGCAATTTGTAAATGTGTCATTTTCAAAAAGCCAAACACGAGAAAACATACAACATATGTAGCCTTTGCTCATGAACGAGTCAAGACTCAAAATCACATGTCAAAGTAAAAATATTACATCATCAATCTTCAAGAATATAACATGTATCTAAAAGGGATAATTTATACAACGTGTGTCACTACATAAACAAGTAAAATTTGTAAATCACATTATAACTAAAAATACTTGTTTTCATTAGTAACTCATAAGAGTGAAAAGGTTATTTTCTTAAATAAGCATGTTTTTCAAATGATACAATATGTTTTCTCTCAATAATACAAAGTAAAAGATTACAAGATCTATCAAGGCAAGTAGCCCTTATTAGACTCTCTTTCTCAAGATTTACTATGGAGTATTCTTGAAACCAAAATATGCTAAAATATCAACTCAACAAACAATGATGTCATCTATAAGGTTATGTAATACACCATAGAAACCAAACAACCTATAAATCTCAAACACGTGATTTAAATACCGCACTAGCTTTTGTTAGGATGTTGTGTAAGACATGTCATTTTCATTAAACGGCTTTTAAAATATTGATAGTTGAGTTATATTAGGACATGTATTAGTGGAATCGGCTAATATCATCTTTAGAAAACTTCGATGGGAAAATATAGGAATTCTAATTCTTCTAATATGAGAATGGCTACTGGAGAACCTATTGCACTAGAAACTCAATTTGACCTAACGGTTGATTTGCTTCCGGAGAGAAGTTGGGTTTGTAGTAAACCCGTAAAAATGGTCGTGTTTAGCCGTAATTGAGCACCGCTAGTAATAGTCTCATATCCATTCTCTAAATTGAAAAATTTGCATTCCTACATTTGACAAAAGATGTTTTACATCGATGATCTTTGTCTCCCGTTAATAGTGCACTTTAAACGAGTAGTAATTAGGGTTCTTCTTGACAAACCTGGATTACTTGTATATATGTGTTTAATATGTGTAAACAATACCTTGCTCTTGTATAATATGATTAAATGTCTTCATGCCTCCTTAAATGCTAAATGCCTACTTGCTTAATTATTGAATGCATGTTCATTAGAAAGATATTGCTTTGAATTAGCTTTTCTAATGCCATATTCTTGATATATGTCCATGATACATGATCTTATGTGCTATATGTCAACATGTATTACTTAATGCTTGTCTTCATAGTAATCATGTTTTGTATGCATCTCTTTACATGGCTTACATGTTATTTGTGCACCTAAACTATGTTGGACTAGGTATGCCTTTGATGATACCTCCTAGATGTCATATGGTCTTACATGCTAATATCCTTGATTGTTATGTGATGCATGTTTAAATGACTTATATGCTTAAATCTTTGATTCTTAGGTAACTAGGCTTATTCCTCCTAACACTAGATCATAATCTTCCTTTAGGGTGTCTAGTGTCACAATCCCCCCTTATTACCTAAACCATTCCTTAATCATTTGATTACTCCTAATCTGGGAAAAACAGAAAACTGGAGAGACTCTGCATCTTACTGAAGTCGGTCCCTTAGTGCATTGGCGGTCCCTTATCATTAAAGGACCGTCCAGTGATTTAAAGGACCGTCCCCAGTAAAGGTGTCACGAACCGGTTCACTGCTTTTCCTCTTCTGCAATACTTTGAACCATCCTACATCATGCCTTGTCAAAAACTCACAAAGAAGCATATTCCTCATAACCTTTCATCACAAAAACCTCAAACCACCAATGTGAAATGAAAAACCGAGTTATCCTTTGTTCTACCAATATCGAGTCATCCACCATTTCCATACCCTCTAAGAAACCAAGAGTCAATATCATACTTCCTAAACCACTCCTCATTGATTTAACACAAGATAACACCAAAACTACCACCACCTCCTACCCAAGAAATCCATTCCATAGATATCGTTCTTTTGCTCTCACCCATCTTCACAAGAAGATTCCACCATGTAACCAAACAAGTGTGTCATCCCCACTACAACCTAACCCATTAAGGTCAAACCACCTCTCATGATACTTAAACCTGTGTTCACCCTTATGTCGCTCTTTGAAACAAAGGGCAATCATCATATCCAAGTGAATTTCATTATGAAATGCGTCTTTTCCACTTTCTAGCAAGTGAAGAACACAAAGAAGATATCCAAGCTTCAAGTGTTGTTGAGTCATCACCACCTCATTTCACATATCCACCTTCGGTCGTCAACCAACAAAACACCTTGAAAATTTCATGATTCCCAATCATCCGTTAGTGATTACCCAAATTCACAAAGAGTCTCCTAACCTCAATCCTCAAGATCACTCATTACCATCAACATATCCACCTCCAATGACAAATCCAAATCTTATACATCTTCATCGATCCTTCCACAATCATCTTCTCTTGATGAAATACCCAACAAAACTAGGATAGTATGTACCATCTTTGAAGTCTCCCATCTTCCTAACTTTTTCAACCTCACTCATTGTAAGTGCAAACGCTCCTTTCATTACCTTCCCACACACATCTTAAACATAAGCCTAATTTGAACCTCCAAATTCAAATATGAAGTCTCATATCTTCCTTATTGTACCACCAACTTCACACCATCCTTGCCAAACTTTGGCTCATAATATCCTTTCCCACTTCTCCACTATTAGAGAGTCATTTTCATCCCTATCTAGGAGCATATCATCCCAAATCCCATATCACCTAGACACTAGACACATATCTTGGAAGAAGTTAGAAAATGGTGTGTTAATCAACTATTATATGTTTAGTTTCAATCCCTTTCATGCCATGCTTTAGAATAATCATATTTGAGTCATTATTATGTGTACTTGTCTACTAACTTTGTTTTGTAGGATTACTTCATTGCTCGATTCTTTGGTAGCCAGAACTAGTTTTGAGCATACACCAAGGGGGAGCATTTGTAAGTGTCAAACTCGGATGCAAATTGTCAATGCATCTACATACTTTGTTGCTTGAAACTAACCCTTGATGTAGGTTGAGAAGAATGCAATGAGCTAGGGGGAGCTCATGGATATGGTAATGTCAATAAGGATGCAATGAGCTAGGGGGAGCTCGAAAGTAGTTGGGTACTGAGTTCGGAGTTGGTTAAATCATGGCGGTAGGAGCAAAGGCTTCACTAGGATGATGCACACTCAATTCTTTAAATGATGGGGGTCGGGATAGTCTTATACATTCGGGGATCATCTCTCATTCCATATGCTCAAGATTATCCTCTCAAGTTATCTTCTCAAGTTGTTCTCTCAAGCTCTACCTCATCATTGACGAAACCTTTTTGCTTCGACAAAAGGGGGGGAGAGGAAGTGTAAACTAGTAACTTCTTCACTTTACTATGAGTTACGGTTTACATATTTGTCATCATCAAAAAGGGGGAGATTATTAGTGCAAACGTTACGACGTTTTATCTATACAATGTCTTCATGTTTTAATGATGACAAACGGGTAACTTGTAATACATAACGTAAAGTGCACAAGTTACTAGTTCCCACTTCAACGTCTCTCGACATCACTTTAGGTATGTAAAAACACACTTTACCAACTTTGTTAAGTGATCAAAGAAAATATTTTTGTCCTTAAACCTCACATTTTTATAAATGTGACAAAACATTTTTACAAAAATAAGTTAGACAAATTATTTTGGTATTTATAAAGANGTCTCTCGACATCACTTTAGGTATGTAAAAACACACTTTACCAACTTTGTTAAGTGATCAAAGAAAATATTTTTGTCCTTAAACCTCACATTTTTATAAATGTGACAAAACATTTTTACAAAAATAAGTTAGACAAATTATTTTGGTATTTATAAAGAAATGTTTTAATAAGAAAAAGAACTTTGAAATTTGAATTTTAAAATGTGAAAAACGACCTCATTTCCCGCTCAAATCAGATAAAATTTCACCAGGTAACATTTCACCACAAAAGGACAAAAACTGTCGCGGAGGTCCCTTATCTATGGGATGGTCCCTTATTGATAAAGGACCATCCAAGGTTTAAGGGACCGTTGGACGCTCCTCTTGTTGGCTATAAATACTGACCCATTTTCATCAGAAAAATTGATCCTCTTTGCACAAAAATTTCCTGGTCTTTCCTATTTCATCTTTGATCACTATAACTCTTTGATATGTGTTTATAAGTGATCCCGTCATCCACTACATCATGTGCAAGAGAAGAACACTCGAAGTCGTCAAGAATCGAAGTGTTATTGAGTCCACACACCAACTAGTGTTTGATTTTCTTTTTCCTCTACCTCATGGGTAAGAGAAGAACTCTCGACATAGATAAAGATTCGAGATGTTATAGGTGTCCACACACAAACGTAACAAGTGTTACGGTGATAGGTTCTTTAAATATTGTCAATGTTTCCGACTTGTGTGTGAGTCGAGGATGTGGTTATTTGTGTGAACTGGATGGTGATGTAGATCTAAGAAGTCTTGTAACTAGAATAGGTCATGTAATTGTTGTATAGTGTGTGGTGTCCTAGTGTGTAAGTTAGGACTTAGTTGAGTTGGTGTGTGAAGGCTTGGATTGGGTGAAGATCCAATTGTGTCTTAGTATGAAGGCTTGAGTCGGGTGAAGATTCAAGTGAACGGGAGTGCTCGTTCGTGTGAAGGCTTAGATCGTATGTCGATCTAAGTGGGACAAGAGTGCTTGTTCGTGTGGCCACGTGGGCCTTGGTGTAGATTGGTTCTAGCTAGGATTAGAACTCGACATTCTGCTTAGTGTCGGTAAACTTGGTGCAAGCTTGTGTAAGGTTTGTTCCGCCATAAAGGAGCGTGTTGATTAGTGAAGTAACTCTCGAGTGTGGTACTCGGGGAGTGGAGTAGGACGAAGAGGTGCTTCGTGCCGAACCACTATAAATCATCGTGTTCGGTTTGCGTTTTCTCTTCCTTTCTCTTTGCTTTCTATATATGCTTGTGTGGCTTGATGTATATATGCTTGTGATATCAACTATTTAACTTAGAAACACAAAACGTAAGATAACTAAATCAGACGTAATAGACTTGCCCACTGGTGGCGGTCCCTTATACAAGGACGGTCCCCAAACATTTATGGGACTGTCGGTGTATTTAAAGGACCGTGCACAATGCAATCAGAATTAGCCTAGAAACGTTTAAACCTAGTGTCATGCTTATGTGATTGCTTTTTATAAGTGACTTAACCACTATTCATATTTAGTCACGCTTGATCGGAAATTTGATATGAAACATTTTAAGTTTTAAAGAGGAACGTATTCACCCCCCCCCCCTCTATGTTTCTACAGAGGGGGAGTATATATCAAGGGGGAGCCTTGCAAGTCTTTTTCCTTCGACAAAAAAGGGGAGAAGTAGGATATAAACTGACACTAAAAACTTGTCGAAACTAGTTTTTCACATAAAATGAGTTTATGTTTTGTCATCATCAAAAAGGGGGAAATTGTTGATGCAAATAATGTCTAAAAACGTTATTCTCATCTTTCGAGATCTCTATGTTTTGATGATAACAAAATGTGAAAACATCTTACGTCAAAATTAACGTACACAAGTTTTTAGTTGATATATCCGACTTCTACGTTAATCACTCTAGGTATGAACAAACAAATTTGTAACTTGACAAATGATCAAAGAAGTGAATTTGCGTTTTGATCTTTACATTTTTAGCTTGACAAAACTTTCTTTTCGAAAATACATTTTACAAATTATTTTTGAATTATAAAGAAATGTTTTATTAAGAAAATTCATTTTGAAAATTCCCCAACAGCTAGTTTTTTACCCAAACCAGCTCCAAACTCCACCAAATAAAATTTCACCACTAAAGACAAAAATTGGAGCGTTTTTTTCTGGCACGGTACCACTAAATTTAGTACCGTGTGACAATTAGTAGTACCGTCTCTTTATAACGGCCAAATTTTTAGATTCTATAAATACCACTTCATTTCCCAGATTTTGGCTATCCTTTCACACACTTAATTTTCTGTGGTCATATTCTCAATCACCTAAACTCTCCTTTGATAATTAGTTAGTTTTCTTTTGTTTAAAGAGTAATTCCTTCTTCCAACCAAGGATCATCTACATACCTCTACTAGTCAAGAGAAGAACACAAAGTATCAAGAAGATACAAGGTGTTGGTGTCATAGAGTAGTGCACTTGCATTACTAGTTGTCTACTTGATTGTATCTTGACATACATCAAGTGTTTTAGTATTTCTTAGTTATTGTGTTGATCATTGTGATCTTGTTGAGATCTTGAGGATCTCTTGAGTGTTGAGTGATTAAGTATTGATCAAATGGATCAAATTGTGAGGATTGTGTGGATCTTGTAAAGATCGTGTAGATTGTATGAGGATCGTGTGGATCAAGTGTAGAGTGTGAGTATCGTGTAGATCGTGAATGAAGTAAGGATCAAGTGGATCGTGGTAGATTGGTACTAGCTAAGATTAGTACTCGACATCTAGCTTAGTGTCGGAAAATAGCGTAAGCGACGTTGTACGGTTTTCTCCGCCTAAAGGGAGTCTTGTTGATATAGTGCTATAACTCTCATGTCGGATACTCGGGAAGTGGAGTAGGGCGAAGAAGAGCTTCGTGACCGAAGCACTATAAATCTCGTTGTCTTGTATTAATCTTTCCATCTCTTCTCTTTACTTACTTATTACATATTAGTGTTAGTATTGTGTTGTGTTCATATTGGTGTTGCTTGATTTCATCTACAATTGAATCTATGTTTTTCAAAGAGAAATTTTTATAACTAATCAAAACGAGTCGGTAAATATTCAACCCCCCTTCTAGTTTCCCACACACTCACTTCCCTCTCACACCATTTGAATTTTCAAATTCAAATTTCTTCCCTCTCTAACATCCATGCTTCCTTTCCAAGCAAAGGAATATTCCATGGCATATTCTTTCTCTCTGTTATGCCATTTAAGGAATACCTATTCTACCCCTACCCAATTATCCTTTCTACCTTTCTATCCTTGATAATTGGTTTCTCATAAAACACTTCACAAAACATTTTACAAGGTTAGGTATTAAAAGGACCAACACCCAATTTTGGGAAAAAGTTACAGATGGTCTGGCGCGCTGCCCGCGCTCCGATACGTCGGCGACGCGCCAGTCTCGTAAACATTTTTCCCAAGTTGGGTCTTGGCCTAAAAATACCCCACCTTGGCTCTTGTATTCCTCACCCCTTGCCATTATTCTTTCTCTCTAATCCTCTAATTCTATCTTGTGTTCTTAATCTTTCACACTAACATCATTTGAAAGAACATGTCTCCTTGCAAGGGAAGAATTACAAGAACCTAATCCACTCTTGTGATTGTGTCGTGGTTCTTCTATCTTTACCCTTTCTATTAAAATTGAGTCTCTAGACTAGGTTAGGGCTTGATCAAAAAACAAACACTTATTCATTCAATTTGTTTGTAAGGGAAGTCTTGTGTCTTGGTGACCAAGCCAAGATCATTGGGGATCTAGTTGGGGTTTGATACTTCTGGTGGGAAGTCTTGGTAGTGGTCTTGGGGACCCTTAGGTTAAGTCAAATCACGAGATTCTTTTGGGTGGTTTCCGAGGGCGGAATACCGTTGGTGAGTAACTCCTTCTTTGTGAGCGTCGATATTAGGGAATATCGGCGGAGTGAATTGTAACGGTTTGTAGTCCACCGAATGGATTATACTAGTGAATAGTATCGGTGTCGTGAATTCGCAACTGGACGTACGGATGGTATAAACCCCCCATCCCGAACCAGTATGTATCATTGTGTTCTTTACTTGCTTTATATACTTTGGTTGTGTTTGTGGTTATTGGATTCTTGTATAACCACTTGGTAATTCTTAAGGCTTAAAGTTTTTAAACATTTAAAAAGCCTAAGAAACCGTATTCACCCCCTTCTACGGTTCTACAATTGGTATTAGAGCGGTATACTCAAGTGTTTGAGCGTTAAAACCTTCCCGAGAAGCGGTTTTAAGTCAAAAACTGCTTTTTCAAAAATCTAAAATCCTAACTAAGATTTTTGATAAAGTTGAGTATAGATCCATGGATCAAGAGAACTATGTTGAGGGGTGTTCTGTGCAAGTACCACCTTTGCTAGAGACTGATAGGTTTTGCTTTGGGAAAACTGGGTTTGGGACCTATGTTAGGTCCAAAGATCTTGACTTGTGGGAGATCATTCAAAATGGCAACTTTGTTTTCATGATGCTTGATCACGAAACCAAGTTTATGGTAGAGAAACCATACTCATAACTAAAGGATGATGAGAAGAGAAGGCTTGTCAAAAATGATGAAGCCAAGATATTGATCTACAATGCTCTACCTCGAAGGGAGTTCGAGAGAGTTCATGTTTGCAAGACTGCCAAAGAGATTTGGCATTCACTCATCATCACCCTTCAAGGTAATTCACAAATCAAGGATTACAAGATCGACTTACTCATCCAACAATATGAGAAGTTTTCGATCTCTGATGAAGAAACCATTGACAATGGTTACACACGGTTCAATGCTATTATCACAAGCCTTACGGCTCTATAACCTAGCTTTTACAATAAGAACCATGTGAGAAAGTTTCTTCGAGCTCTTCCGGTGAAATGGCGGCCAAAGGTGACGGATATTGAAGAAACCAAGAATTTGGCGGAACTTCCTCTTGACGAGCTTATCGGCAACCTCAAGGTCTATGAAATGATCCTTGAAAATGACAAGGTTGTCACCAAAGACAAGAAGGAGAAGGTGAAGTATTTGGCTCTCAAAGCTAAAGTCACTAAGAGTCAAGCTAGTGACGATAGTGATGATCAAAGAGGAAGTGAAGATGATGAAAGTGACGAAGATGACGAAGAATACAACTTAATGGCCATGAACTTTAGAAGGTTCTTTAGAAGAGGCGGCAACTTTAGGCGAGGTAATAGGTTTGGTAACCGAGGTAATGGTGGAAGAAAGAACTTCGGTGGAAATCAAGGTGTTGACAACAAGGTTGGTGAGAGTTCTAGGCGCACTCAAGGATGCTAAAATTATGGTGAGAAGGGTCACTTCATAAATGAGTGTCCTAAGCCAAGAGACAACAAGGCATTCGCTGGTGGAGCTTGGAGAGATAGTGAAGATGAAGACCAACCAAGCAAGGAAGCTACTTGTCTCATGGCACAAGAAAAAATAGAGGTACCTCAAAACCCTTCTTCTAATAATTTAGATATTATCAATTTGCAAAAGGAGAATGAAGAACTAGTTAAGTTTAACGATGACTTTAGAAAAACGTTTGAAAATGTTGTTAAAGAAAAACGTATTCTTGAACCAGAAAGTGTCAAATTCAATGAAAGAGTTTATGAACTTGAAAGGGAGGTAAAAATACTAAAGCATTGCAAAGAGGTGGTTGAACCATGTAAAAGGTGTGAATCACTCACACTTGAGGTTAACTCTTTGAATGACAAAGTATCCAAACTTCAAAAAGAGTCCTTAAGTTTTTCTAAATATAAAAAGAGTACTAATGATTTAGAAGACTTGATAAGTCACCAAAAAGTGTCCCAAGATAAGGGAGGTCTTGGATTTTTAAAACAAGGAAAAACCACTTCCGAGAGTCTATCAAAACCAATAGTTTTTGTAAAAGAAAGTCAAAACAAAACTCCAAAATTTTCCGAGGCTGACGCACTGGATGACGCGTCGAAGCGCCAGACCTATGAGGAAAATTGGAGAATCTTCAAAAACTTTTGTTAAACCAATTATTCCTCAAGTTCCTTTTGCAAATACTCGAGGTAACCAAGCACCCATTGCAAGAATGGAAAACCCTAAACAACGTTCCAACTCGGGTTCTCGTAATGGTCTTAGATACACACAACCTCGAGTTAATCATAGACCACTCCTGTCTACACCTAATGTGAAACCTTTCACTTCATACAACCAAAGATATTTCTTTCAAAATAATCAAACATATCAAAGAAGAAATTTTTATAACTATAATCAAAGGTCATCTCAATATCAATACAACAACTATCAAAGGAGAGACAACTCCTAACCAAACCAAAGAATTTTTAGACCGCAAAATCATGAAAGCTATAGACTAAGTTATCAAAATCAAAATAATTTTCAAAACAACCCTTGGTCCGCTTTCTCTAGATTTGGTATTGAGAAATTATGTGTCTTGCTTCAAGACCCAAGAATGTTTAACTTGGGCACCTTAAATGCTAACCAAAGTGGACCCAAGAAGCAATGGGTACCAAAAAACATGAATTACATTTTTGGTTGTAGGTTGGTCTTAAAAGTGATCTACAACCGGACGAGTGGATAGTGGATATTGGTTGCACTAAACAAATGACCGGGAATAGGAGATTGTTCACCTCATACAAGGCGTATGACGGCAATCAAGTCATCTTTGGAAGCAAACTTAACGGCAAAATTGTCGGTAAAGGTAACGTCCTTCATGACTCCATAGAAATAACCAATGTTGAGCATGTTAGTGTTCTAAACTTTAATTTGACTAGTGTTAGTAAATTAAGTAATAATGATTGTGAGGTTAAGTTTACTAAAGTAGATTGTACTATTAGTAGAAATGGTGTAGTATTAGCTAGAGGTCATAGGAGAAATAACTTGTATACATGCAAGTTAGGAGATAACTACAAAAAACACATATGTCTTACATCCATGGTGGATAACTTAACGCTTTGGCATAAGAGGTTAGGTCACGCCAATATGAGGTTAGTCCAAAATCTAGCTTCCAACGAGCTAGTAAGGAATTTACCAAAGTTGAGCTTTGAAAGATATTATTGTGATACATGTCTAGGGAGTCAAGGATATGCAAACTGTAGGAATAGAAATGAAGTGGCAACTAATAGGGTTTTAGAGTTGTTGCACTTAGATTTGTATGGTCCATCCCCAGTCCAAAGCTATGGAGGAAACTTCTACGCTTTGATGATTGTTGATGATTATTCAAACTATACTTGGGTATTGTTAAGGATTGCGTCTTAGGAAAATTTGATATTTTAAGAAAGAAGCTTGAAAACCTACTTGATTGTTCTATTATTTCAATAAAAACAAATCATAGTAGTGATTTTAAAAAATTGCAATTTGGAAACTTTTGTGAACAACATAGAATATCTTATAACTTATCGGGCCCGTGCACTTCTTAATCGCTTGAGATTGTTGAAAGAACACATCGTAAGTTAAGAAAGATGAGTCGGGCTATGCTTGACGAGCAATCCATTCCACAAAAGTTTTGGTGTCATGCCTTAGATACCACATGTTATATATTTAATAGAGTCTACATTAGGAAGGTCTTAAATAAAACTCCTTATGAGATACTTAGAAATAGGAAACCTTCCCTAGAATCCTTTAGGGTTTTTGGTTGTAAACTATTCATACCTAACACCAAAGAATGTCTCACCAAATTCGACCCAAAGTTGTATGAAGGTGTGTTCTTAGGATACTCTCAAACTAGTAAAGCATACATAGTGCTTAATAAGGAAACAATGAAGATTGAGGAATCTCTCAATGTGACATTTGATGAGAGCATGCGCGAACCTAAATCATCTCCTTTGGTAGAAGATGATGTGATCAATGAACACATAGTTCAAGATCAAGAAAAGTTGCCTTCATTACAAGTTAATGTTTCGGATGAAGGTAATCCTAAGGAAGTGAGAGAAACGAGGGGTCATCCAATAGAACAAGTCATTGGTGACTTGAACAAAAGAACACTTAGGTCACAAAATAAAAAAGTCTAAGTTTTGGCATGACATTTTTCAAAATCCAAATTGTTTTAAGATAGGTTTAGATGTACATGGTTGACATGCATCTTAGGAGAACAATCTTTTATGCTAGAATGAGATGTCTAAGAGTCGTTTGCAAGTCCTTTAGGCGCTCTTAGAGCTTATGTGCTTATGTGACTAGGACTTATGTGAAGGCATGAAAGGAAATTTCATTGCATGATTTCCGAGAGGAAAAATATTAATCAACTTAGTATTCAAACGATGGTTGATAATATTCAAGATTCTACATGTCTATACTATGTGTGATGAACAAGAAAATTTAACACAAAATATCTTATTAAAACTTAATAAGATTGAAAGACATTTGTGTTAAATTACCAAGATTAGATAAAATTTTGGATCACGACTCACACTCGTATTGAAGAATTTATATCTATATCTACTTGTTCAATTTATGTGCAATGTGCATGCTATGTGTCTAGAATGGAAAAGAATAGAATCATTTTACTCAAAAAAATGGTGATCTAGGAAGACTTCTCATCCAACCACAATTTGAAGTATCATGCATGGCTTAACTAATTATGGTGCATGCATGATAAATTATGGGACTTAGCATGAGAATTTAGATCATCCAATCTCAATTGAATGCAAACCAAAATACTCATAACATACTTTGAACTCTTACACCATCACATGCTATGTAGCATCTAAGTACATGATTAGATGCCTTGACCATCTCTTCAAGCATCTAAGTACTTGGACTACATCATTAGTATGTGGAACTCTTCAGTTTTCATACCTAACACCTTTCTTCTTCCCTATATAAACCACTTAAAATCTAGTATCAATGCACACCTTCTACACTTCTTCTAGCTTGAAACTAAGAAAGCTTTTCACTTAAAATAAGTAACTCATCAAGAAATGACTACAAGGGAAAATCCATTATAGTGGATGAAGAACCCAATGGCGAATGGGAAAATCCATCATGTGATGATAATCAAATCTTAAGAAATTAAGTCATGAGGTGTTTATGGAGTGATCCCATATGGTACAAGATTGGGTACCCTCTCCCTCCTAAGCTTAATGCCTCCAACAATGATCAGGCACGTAAGTGTAAATGTTGTTTGAAGACTATCAAGATTGAGAATGATCTTAAGGATCTTCAAGAGGAGTTGAGGGAGTTGCACCTATCCTACAAGAACAATTTCATGATGTTAACAAATGTCGTGAAAAATCTTGCAAAGGCCGCCGCTCAAAAGCGCAAGAAATGAGTGCGTGAGGGCAACCATTATGCTAGGATATGGGTGATATGGTTGATCATCATGTTGATGAATATAATTGTAGCTAACTCATAATGTTTAAACTCGTATGCTATATGTGTTATGGTTCAAATTTATGTTGTAATTCTAGAGAGAAGTTATAGAGAGAAAGTAGAAGAATGGGAGCCTTTGAGAGAAACTTGTGATATGTTAGATTGAAAATGAAAGGTCCAACCCTCTCCAAGAGTGGAGATGGGTATTTATAGTTACATAATAAACGCCTCTATTAGGCTATGGTTCGGGCTGACATTGGGTAAAGACCCGACCCCACACTATGGTGAAACTGAATATATTCTAATATGATAAATACTATAAGCTACTTAATGCTAAACAATACTCGGGGTGACCGAGCCTTTTCATATGAATATTTATATTCCTAACAATCTCCCCCTAAGGGAGGTCACCCCGGAAATTACAAATTGAATTCTAGCATTCTAATCTTGAAGTTAACTTTGTAGCTCGTAGACATTGATTCTTCGTAGTCATAAAACTTTGCGCCTTTAGTAGTGGACTTTTGATGACTGTTCTTTTGTCTTGGATGATCTTTGAGTATTCTTTAAGTTCAACATTCAATGTGCATTTCCAAGTCATCTTTCAGCAGCATAGTCTCCATGTGATGTGGTGATCTTTGTAGCGCCATGCTCACACTTTTCTTTATCACGATTTTCAGCATCAGAGTTACGGAGGCATTGTTGAAGGCCTTTCAATTTTCATGATTTCTTTGAGTATGTTAATGAAGTCTGAGCATGATGTGATGGATCGGCATCTTTTCTGCATTCAGCTGCATTTCGCCAGAGATTCCTGTATAAGACAATTAGCAATAAAACGTCCGGTACTTACAGGTTTGGATTTAGAGATTGTTAACAGCATAGTGTGAAAACTTTCTCTAATCCTTACCAAGACCGTTCCTGAATTGGATACCCTCAAAAGGGCTTACAAGATCTACTGAAATAGATCAACGATTAGGTGAGTCGCTGGAGATCACTCCACAACTGTAGTCCGTCTTGAAACCGCCACGATCACTAAGCGTAATCCACAAGGAATTATCGAAGTGACCTGCTTTCAGGATTGTTTGATGTTGATCCTGGCAGGAATTTCCATTCAATCACAGAGAGTCACATTTGTCACTTCCCTCATAAATGTTCTGGCAGATTGCTAAGATCTGCGTAGGACTCATAAGTTTACCACTGGTGTCCTTAATGTTGAACAACCGGGGTAGAAGAAGCACGTGTTCCTATGAGATCTTTTGATGCATCTCTTGGCTCTAGACTCAATAAGAGCATAATTTGGTCGTCGGAGACTGGAGCGGTGTCTCCTGTTTCAATATCAACATGGCTCGTAATGAGCGGTCGATAGATTATGCAGGGTTCCTCGTGAGAATGAAACAAGCTCTTTTGAGAGAACTTGAGTGGCTTAGAAGGTTAGGTGCAGTGCGTCACTGGGTCCATGACGTCTTTATCTTCAATACCAGTGTCGCCTTAGCAACAACCAGTAGCATATGAATTGAACCCGGTTTCTGCCCTAAGGTTGAATAAATGGAGGGCTATTCATTTTCACCCTTTCTCATTACTTTTCTTTTCCATTCTTCAACCCCTTCTTTCTCCTTTCTCATTTTACTCCTTTTATCGTAATCATACCTAAGGACTTTCTAATACTAACTAATCGGTATTGTCCTTGGGTAGATCCCTTCGGCTCTGGCGGATTATAGGATGGTTTTCCTAACCTTAGCCACCTTATAACTTAATGACTATCCTATTTTGCCATTAACCAAATATTTGAAAAATCTCTAAAAGTGTTTAATATTTTTTTTAAAAAAAAAAATATTAAGTAACACGTTTTTTTTAAAAGTGTTTAATATTAAGTAACACGTTTTGCTAACACTTTGAGAGTTTTATACTTTACAAATACTTCCCCTTAATGTGCTCATATGTGTTAAGCTAAAATTTGCACATGTTGGATAGAGTTCGCACTTTTTGAACTGATACACCTTAAGTGAACAAGACCCATTCGAGACACGTTTACATCACTAGTTGGACTAACTTGAAATTATTACCCGTCCTGATCAAGTTCACAAAAGGTTTCTCGAAACGGTACAATCTACTCAGACAAGTCCTTTCAATTCATGACCACAGTTTTCGTCAATTCATTGGTTAAGTCTTAGTCACACTCACATTAAATGCCATGTCCTTTGGTCACCACAAGCCATTTTGCTCCCCCTTAATATGTGTATTGTTATACGAAAGAGTTTGGCACATATGAGAGAGCATATATTTAAATCCAAAGCATCACATTTTTATCAGATTTTCATATTTAAATCACACTCTCCCCTGATTAAAAAGTTTCAAATCTTTTGAGATTTTGTGATCCCAATAGATTTAAATATGTTTAGAAAATATGGGAGAAAATGTGGTCAGATTTTAATATGTACTGATTCAGAAAGGAGAGTGCCCGAACGCTATTGATGGTGCACAAAGTTTTTGAAAGGTGCAGAAATTTTGAACAAATACTCTCCCCCTTAATTAATGACCCGTTTTCTAGTTAAAGAGCTGTAGTCATTACATTGAGCATCAAGTATTTGAGAAAATTTAAGTCCAATGGCCACCTTGAACCGCAGAGTCTCTCCTGAAGAATCATAGAGAGAAAATTTGTGATGTAAAGAAGACCTCTCTTCTTATACAAGAAATAATGCACTGAAACGTACATTAGATCAAGGACACACAAAAATAAAGTAATCCGTGCCCGGGTGAACTTCACCCAGTGGGAGGAACAACCGTCTTTTA
Source organism: Artemisia annua (assembly GCA_014162995.1). Taxonomy (NCBI): domain Eukaryota; kingdom Viridiplantae; phylum Streptophyta; class Magnoliopsida; order Asterales; family Asteraceae; genus Artemisia; species Artemisia annua. Next base: position 87,463 of record LBNU01003685.1, on the reverse strand, counting down.
GGCTGCGTGCTTTCCCCATTTTGAAAAACGGGTTGCTATCTGAAGTAATAGCAAGCCATTTTGACATGTTTTAATCATTTAGCTCGAGCTTCATTTAAAGTCCCGTGCCATTATTGAAGACATGCCTAACGAAGAACTATTTTTGGTATTTTTTTTGTGGTTTTTATATGTCTTATATATTTCTATTTTCTTTTTGGTTTTAAAATATATGCAAGGATATGTGAAGCGAATCCATTACTCCTCATTCTCTTCCTGAAGATTTTTTAGAGACTTTTGCGTAAGACTCTTCATTCCAAGTTGCGGGAGAATAAATTGAAACCGTTCTCTCGGGAGTGCCTTAGTGAAGATATCCGCCAGCTGAAACCCTGTCCTCACGAAGTAAAGTTCCACTACCTCTTTTTTCAACTTGTTCCCTGATGAAGTGATGGCGAATATCAATGTGCTTTTATCTGGGGTGCTGGACGTTGTTGCAGCAAAGAGAAATTGCACTTTTGTTGTCACAGTACATCGGAATCTTGTTGTAAGCAAAGCCATAGTTCGATAGTTGAGATCTCATCCACTAGATTTGAGCACAGCATGAAGACATGGCAATGTATTCAGCTTCTGCGGAGGATATCGATGTGCTCATTTGCCTTTTAGACGACCAGCTGACAAGTTTGTCTCCAAGAAATTGAGCACCTCCTAATGTTCTTCGGCAAGTATCTTGACACCCAGCATGGTCAGCATCAGAGTAGGCTGTGGGAGCCATAGCAGTGTCCTTAGGATACCAGAGACCCATGTGAATAGTTTATTGAAGGTACCTAAAAACCCTCTTGACTGCTTCCAAGTACTTTTTGGTTGGCTTGGATTGATACCGAGCACACATGCATACGGAAATAGAAGATCTGGCCTACCAGCAGTGAGTTACATTAAGGATCCAATCATGCTTCGGTACTAAGTTTGGTCGACTGGGATCCCTGAGATATCGTCATCTAATTTTGATCTTTCAACCATAGGGGTGTCAACAGAGTCACTTGACTCAAATCCAAACTTCTTCAAGATTTCATTAGCATACTTAGATTGATTTATGAAAATGCCGTTGGGATTTTGAGAGATTTGTAATCCCAAGAAGAATGACATTTGTCCCATCATGGACATTTGGAACTCAGAGTTCATCTCTTTTGAAAAACAATCATATTCTATAGGGCCTGAAGAGGCAAAGATAATGTCATCTTCGTAGATTTGAACATGAAGTAGATATTTGCCCGATTTCCTGGTGAAAAGTGTAGGATCAACAACACCCTTGGAGAACTTGTTAGCTAGAAGAAACTTAGACAATGTGTCATACCACGCCTTAGTAGCCTGCTTTAGGCCATAGAGACTATTCTTCAAGCGATAGACGTGATTGGGATGTTCAGGATCCATGAATCCTTCTGGCTTACTTACATAGACCACCTCTTTCAACCTTACCATTTAAGAATGTTGTCTTTACATCCATTTGGTAGACAACCATATTCTGACAGGCAGCATTAGCAAGAAAGATTCTTATGGCTTCAATTCGAGCAACAGGTGCGAATGATTCTTCATAATCTATGCTTCTTCTTGACGGTATCCCTTAGCCACAAGTCGTGCCTTGTTTTTCAAAATGTCACCTTGCTCATCAAGCTTAACCTTGAAGATCCATTTGAGAGCGATAATCATTGCACAATCTGGAGGAGGCACAAATTCCCACACTTCAAGTCGATCAAATCATGAATATCTTCTTGCATTGCAGTAAACCAGGAGTCTTTAGACAATGCATCTTTGAAGTCTGTTGATATAAATAATGCATAAAAACGTTATTTATATTTTTCGATATCTCTATGTTTTGACGATCACAAAATGTAAAAATATTAAACGTAAGATTACTACGTAAACAAGTATTACGATAGTTTATATCATTTTATCCAACTAAATCACTTAAGGTATGAATAAAAAAATGCCGAATACATTTTATGATCAAAGGGATATTTATTTAATTACTACAAAGTTTATTAAATAATATAAACATATTATATATTTTTGAAAAACATTTTTGGTAATAAAGGAAAAGGTTTAATTCATAATAAATATATGAATTCAAATTTTTAACCAAAATCAATTAGTTTTTCACCAAATAAACTTTCCCCAGAAAAGACAAAGTTTTCTGGCCGTTACAGGTGGGCGGCCCCCTTAATTTTAAGGGGGCCAGCCTCCATTTAAGGGGGCCGGCACGCTCCTGTTGTCAGAAAACTTTGCCTATAAATACAGGTTCAATCCTGCATTTTTTCCTCACCTTTTGCACTAAAATTTTCAGATCCAATCCTCTCTAAACATCTTTCTAAACCCTTTGATCATAAGATTATTAATCTTTGTTTCAAGTGATTCAATCCCTCCTCATCCTTCCTCATCTAAACTGCAAGAGAAGAATACTCCTTCAACATCAAGTTTAAGAAATATTGTAGATAAGTATTGTATATTATGTAAATCAATTGTGTAGTTGTGTTGTGCTTGTAATTAGATAAGATCTAGGTGTGTTAGTTGTGAGTAGAAGTTGTGTAGAGAAGAAGAAGTAGTGAAGTAGTGAAGTGGTGTGAAGTAGTGAAGAAGTTGTGGTGTGTACAAGGTGTGTAGAAGTCGTGCTAAGTTGTGTAGTGGTGTGAGATTGGTTCTAGCTACAATTAGAACCCGACATTTAGCTTAGTGTCGTAAGCAAAAGTTGTGTAAGGTTTTCTCCGTCATAAGGGAGCTTGTTGACATAGTGAAGAAAACTCTCGAGTTAGGTGCTCGGGGAGTGGAGTAGGACGAAGAGGAGATTCGTAGCCGAACCACTATAAATCCTTTGTCTCGCGGTGCTATCTTTCTAACTTTATCTCTTTACTTACTTACTTACATATTTGTCATTATATTCTTTAGTAGACTAAATTGTTTATAATCGTGTAAGCAAGTTGAGTTCACATAAAATTATAATCGAAGTTTTTCATAACCAAAGTTTTGTAAATTAAAAAGACGTAAAACTATTCAACCCCCCTTCTAGTTTTCCACAATT
>LBNU01003685.1:63092-74061 GCA_014162995.1 Artemisia annua | reverse complement strand
AATATCATCTTTGACTCGGCTTCTTTGACTCTTTTCCAGATCTCGTGCTCTTTTAGGGCTTTTTGGTCGGTTTTCGTGCCATTTATGCAATATCCTTTCCTGCACAGTCACAAACACAAAAACACTATATCTTTGGCGTTTCGCGTTAGTTTTTGGTCTTTTCTACACTTAAACTAAGGTCAAAAATATGTGTGAAATAACACACATCAACCTGCAACTGAGTAAGGACTACCTGCACTAACATCACAAACTTGATCGCATATATATGGGTTAGTGACAACAGTATCCAAACCCTTAGGGGTTTCACGATCAACCATGGTATTGCCATTAGTGAACAACTTTCCGGTAGGTAACCACTTAAGTCCGACGTTCTTAAAAATTCTACCAGTTGGCATCCACTTTTGGCAAGATCTAGGATTGCTAAGTGTCTTATGCATAGTGGAAGACTTAACGTTATTCCTAGTCTCTACTGATTTAGCAGTTTGTAGCCACCTAGGAGGAATGTTAGGTTTGTTTTGCTTCATATGCATGGTAGATGACTTACTACAAATCCTAGATTTATCCGGTTGAGTCTTAGTAGTGTTCCTCAATAACCTAGGAGGCATCATACACGGTTGTGAACCTAAGATACCATCCTTATGAAGTAGTGCCCTTTTCCTAGCATTTTCTAGATCATAGTTCTTGTGCAAGTCATTTATATCATAAGTGCTTTGAATCTTAATGCTTGGTTTTGACACTATTTTCGAACTAATCCTAGAGGAGCTGAGAGCCGGAGTGGCTACTTGTTGAGGTTTCGCAGAGCTAGAATCATCAGACTTAGGCAAGTAATGTGGAGTGACTGGTTTTGTCAAAACTTGTTCCGCATCAACTTGGGAGGCAAACCGAGTTTTTGAAAATTTTGGTCATTCAGATCTAAACGCAGTCGGTTGTCTAACAACTGAATTGTTTCTATTCGATGGTAAAACCGGTTTCCCCAAGATTGATGGTTTTGCAAACTTAGTGTTCACACTATTCCCTGTTGCTTTTCTTAGCTCATTTTTTAATGCTGCAACTGTGAAACCCATTTTCTAAAATTGAGATTTGAATTCATCATTTTTGGCAATCAAAGAATTTGTTTGTTCTAATGTCTTAGCTCTCATATCTATGATTGTCTCGTAAAGATTTATACAATTCACTTTCAAAGACTCATTTTCCACAAGTAACTTGGCCACATTTTGTTCCAATTCAATAACAGCACAATCATGTTTAGCCTTAACTTCATTACACATATCACACAACTCAGTAATACGGTTTTTCAGGTTTATGATTGTCAAGTTCTTTGTTTCTATCTGAGCTTTCAAATCATTAATCATAAAGAATTCACGGAAATCAGGAAGTTCCGGATTTTTACATGGTTGGTTAATCTGAAGACTTTCTTCCTTTTGTTGCATTGCGATTTCAAGTGAAATACAATGTTTTTCAAGTTGCAAAAATCTCTTTGAACGTTCATTAAAAGTTTCTTTATCAACCATATCATTTGATTTAAAAGCATCAGCCGTCAACACAGAACTTAACAATTTATCACGTTCAGCATCCTGATCACTTTCTCCCCCTTTATGACTCATATTTGTTGAATTAGACATGGTATAGCTATCAGTATTTTCCAACAAATATGTGTCATAATTGAGTTTGATTTGATCAGTATGCTGTCGTTCATTAGAGAGCACATTTTGTTGAACAGTTATAGGTACCTCAGCACATGACATTTGTTCATTAACCGGTCTAAAATCTGCATCCATGCCATGGGTGACGGGAGTCACTGAACTGCTGGTAGTGTCAAGCTTATCAGTCTCTGATTCTTTGCGCATCGTGACATCTGACCCAACTTCCGAAGCTTTACCCAAGTCATTAATACCATCACATGATTGCACCAAAGTTGCATTCACTTTGTCGTCATTCAAATGTCTAAGCTGTGCTATTTCCTTAATGAACTTCTGAACATCACCCATGAGTTGAATGAGTGTATCTCTGAACGTGTCAACCTCAATTCCCGTGTGTTTAGCAAAACAGCTTTTAGTCATCTCACTGTAATAGTCATACTCCAGAGTGAATTTTGAATCAAAGAATACTTGGAGTTGTTTGTAAAGTACACTAAGAGCAGCTATGGATCCAGTGTTGGAAGATATTCCTTGGTCAAGTTGTTGTTGCAATTGATCTAAGTTAAGAATCATTATGTCTGTGTAGATCTGAACATCTTGACCAAAGAGTGTTGCAAATGCACGTTCGTATCCCATTATGAATTCAGTTCCTTTTAAAAGCACCGAGAGGTGTGAATGAAGTTGTCAGAAGCAGTCTATGCAGCTTTTCTCTGCGTTATTGAATTATTTTTGTGGCTGATGAAACTCTTTCTCTTGAGAACTCGAGCATGACGATTCCATCTCAGTATAATCTGACTCGAAAACGGTTGTCTGATCAGAAGCGTTTGTCAGTTGTACTTTGTTGTGAATCTTAAGTTCATCGTCCATGTCGTACAACTTGAGTATCTCTGAGATGACAGAATCTGAATTGGTAGACATGATTGTGAACGTGCACGGGATTTTACAATATCAAGAAGAAACCGAGAAATGATGCTGAGTACTTTAGTGATCGAGTGTGAGATGATAAACTTTGCAAGGTACAGTAAGTTATTCAAGTCAAGTCACAACGAGTCAAATCACACCAAGTCGAATCTCAATTAGTCAAATTGCAAGAATCAACTCGCAACGTCAGATTGCAATTGGACAAGTTGTAACAACTCAAATTCGCAACCAATCTCAAATCACAGAACTATTCAACTTGCAGCGTATTGTCAACTCACAACAACTTGATCACCTATCAGTGAGATATCAACCAGCAGAGTGACTTGCTTTGGTAGATGCAAGTTGTAATGGTAAAATTATGGTCTGAAAACTAAAAACCTCAATAACTTCACTCCGGAGGTGATTTGGGTCTCGAAAAATTCGTTTCACGACTTTGTGGTGAAACCTGATGATATTCAGCCTGTTCCGGTCGTTTTGACAGGTATTTCACTGAAAACGGAGTTACGGTTCAAAAGTTATGGCCGTTTGAAGTTTTAACGTAAAAAGTCAACTTTGGTCAAACCGTTAGAATCTGGTCAAACCGCTGGAATCTGGTCAAACCGCTAACAAGTGACCACTGACAGATGTAACCGCTGACAGAAACTAACCGCTGACAGAAGATAACCGCTGACAAAAGTAACCGCTGACAGAGTAACCGCTAGTAAGTAAACCGCTGAAAAGTAAACCGCTGACAAAGAAAACCGCTAGAGGAGCTAACTGCTGGTAGCAAACCGCTGAAATAGTACAAAGTACAGCATTATGTTCGCTGACACAGTGTACTAACCGCTGCCAAGAACAAGTTACCGAGGAGAAAACCGCTGCCAAGAAAAATGGTCCAAAATCACTCGTACACTTCACAAACGTAAGATCTAGCCAAACCAACTTATAAACTAGATGAATCTAACCCCTCTAATCCAAGAAGTACAAGAAGCAACACAAGAATCACCACAAACAAGCTCAAAAATGATTAAAAACCTCCTTAAACTAATAGAAACCAAAACAAACCATACACCACAAGTCCTACAATCCCTAGGATGTAACCATGGCTCTTGATACCAATTGTAGGATACTAGATAAACACAAAACACATATTGTTCCTTGTGGTTTGCTTCGTTTACAAGTAAGAAAGAAAGAAAGAAATGTAGAGAGCGAAAGTTAGAGAGAGAAAGAGAATGAAGCCTTGAGAGAAAACCAAAAAAAAAGAAAATAGATTATGAGAAGGCTTACTCTCTCCAAGGATGGAGAGGGTATTTATATGTACATGGGTTTTTGCCACTTGGGCGTGCCACTTGGGCTGCGGATCAGGTATACAGTGGGTAAAGACCCGTCCTTCTTCCGCGAACTAATCTACTACTAATCTACGTTTTACTAACTAATATAACTACTACGAGCTAAACAATGCTTAATCATATCTGGGGGTGACCGAATCTTTCTCATACAAAAAAACGTATTCCTAACACACACCTTGTGTTATATTAAGCACAATACTTAGAATAAGAATTGTATGATGTAATGTAAGTGAGAACAGTTGTAAGTTTAACACAAAGCTTCAATATTATTAATAATAATACGGGTGATCTTGCTTATCACTAGGGTTACACCTTGAAGCTTTCTAGGGTTAATTCGTACCTAGAACAATGACCTAGGACCTCCTTTTATAGCACAAGGAGTCCTTTACAAGATCAATATAAAGCTATCATAATAGAATATACACAAGATCTTTTCTATACTTATCTACATACGAATACATTACAGTTATCCTAACAGCAGTGGTAATAATATGTGCTAGCAGTGGTAATGTGTTTCCACTGCTAGTGCATTCTTCAGCAATGTCTTCCACAAGCTTATCAGTGGTAACTGTTACCTTTATTCCCAACAATCCTCCCCTAAACTTATGATTTCTCTGCAAATCAATAAGTTTCTTCAATCTACATCATCTCTTAGGATTTGGGGAATTCTTCCAAACACTTCACTTTCTTCTTAATGCTTGAATAGCTCTTGAACATTGTTCTTGAATCCTATTTATCAATGCTCTTACCTTCTCAGTATCTTCATGAACTCTTATCCTTGTTGACAGCATCACAGTGAGAGTTCCAGCTCTAAGTGGGTATTCTTTCTCAGCAAACATAAAAGCATCCACTCCAGCTTTTGTAGAAACATGATGAACTTCACATGAGTCATAATAAGTCCATGTAGTACCAGGACATGAAGATTCAAACTTCCAAAAGTTATCATTAGCATCTGGTTGATAGAGCCTTCTTAGATCAACCCACAACTGCATTTCCTTCACATCTTTAAGACTACCAGCATCAAATCTTTCTTGAACTAATCTCCACAATGCATCAAGATCATCTCTGTCACATGCTTTGATAAGTTCTTCAAACTGAATGAATGATGAAGTTTCACCACCTAGCCTTGTAATTTTCCATGTTGGAACAAAGTTACTAGCAGTGTAAACTTCCCAATCAATAATAGGATGTCTGACTTGCAGTGGGTCTGGATAAGAATCTTCTTCTTCAATTAAGATCATACCAGTCAGTTGTTCTTCTGTGAATTTCTCAGACTGAACCTTTTGTTCTTCAACAAATCTTGTTTTATTTTGAGTCTGAGGTTCATTATCTTTAGCCTTTCTCTTCAGGTGAGGAAATCTTCTTTCTTCTTCTTCAGAGTTCATAGGAATAATGTCAAGATCTTGCCTTTTAACTCTGTAGTAGACACCTTCAACCTGATCATGGGTCATCCCTTTGAATTTATGCATTTTCCAGCCACCAACATGACAACAGTAAGTCTTCATCCATGAAATAACTTGTGCCTTAGTTGGTTGCCTTGATTTCTTTTGACCCTTTCTGACTGAACCAATTGCTTCTTGAAGTGCTTGTCTATTCTTCATCTCAATAAAATCCTTCAACTGAGCTGTTCTTTGTTCCTCAGTTAAGGTCTTATCTGCAACTAGGTCTATTGCTTTCTTCTTGATTACTGGATCATTGTCAACCAAGAATTCAACTTCTTCATCTGTAGGTACATATGTGAATTCTGGAGTCTTCTCTCTCAGAATTGTAGGTGGAACAGTGGAAATTGGATTTACATCCATAGGAGCAGTGGTTTCCATTCTGTCCAATCTTTTAGCCTCCATGAAGTCTGCAATCTCCATTTCATCCAACTTCTTTTTGTTTGCAACTTCATCTTCTCTTAGCTTTCTAGCAACTTCAGCATCATAGTCAACTTGAGCTTGTACTCTCTTTTTAACCTTCCTTTTTGGTTGCTTTTCACTCTGCAGAACTGCTTTACCTTTCTCTTTCCTTATCCTTTCAATTTCTGCCTCTACAGTGGTAATTGACTGTCCAGCAGTGGGAACCATTTGCTCTGCAGTGGAAATAGGAACTTCTGTAGAAATTTGATCTGCAGTGGGAATACTAGTAGCACCAGTGAAATCTCTCTGCTCTGGTTGATCTGTATTAAGTTGCTGCTGTTGAGGAACTTCTTCTTGAATATCACCCATTGTCTCAAATGCCAAATCTTCAATTCCAAAATCAGCATCTAAATCAGCATCTAACTCATCTTCATCTCTGAAATCAATTCTCCTCCCCTTGGTTTCAGCATCTGTTTTCCTCCCCTTTTTGGGAGAATTCCCAAGATCTTCAAAGAAAGCATCACTGGGTGAGGATGAAGATGAAATTACCATCTTTGTAGTTCTTTTCTTTTGCTTTAACCCCTGTATCTCACCCTTTAAAGCTTGAATCTCTTGTTACAAATTGATAACATCCTTGGCATGCTGCTCCTTTACTTAAGCCAAGTCCATCTTTAGAGATTCAACCTGCTTTTCTAATTTGGTACAAAGTTCCATCAATTCCATTGGTTGCTCACTGCCCTCAACACTTCCAACGGTGTTACCTGTTGGGAGAGGTGAATCATAGGGCAAAGGTTCAGTTTCCTCTCTAGCAGGGCTGAGATGAAGCCTAGAACCACCACTGCTTGTTCCAACACCAAAAGGATCAGGAACATGCTGTGTTTGGATGAGAGGAGTTGGCTGTTTTTGCCTCCTTTCATAAGTGTGAGTAACTGGTGGAGTATAGTTAATAGTTGGAACAGTTATTGTGGGTGTGTATTGAGATACAACTGGGATTGTTGCATCTTCACCCTGTACCTGTGCAATTCTTGCAAGCATTTGTGGAAAAAGTGGTGTAAAAACCCAATTGCCAACCTTATCCATATTTTGAAAAACTTTGGGCTTAAGGCAACGGATTTTGTAAACTCTTTTATAGGGTTGCAGTTGAAATTCATTTAACACAGCTTGCACAAACCTTGGATACATCAAAATTTTTGTTGAACTCTTTACATTGCCTTGCATACTTGTAAAAATATATTTAGACCAATTAAAAATCCTATCTTTAGCTAGACAAACCAAAGGGTAAGCCATTGGTGAACTAAATTGTTCATAAGATGTTTTCTTAGGACTAAGGCAATGTAATAGAGTATGAATAAAAAATCTCCAATGAGGACAAAAACCACTCTTTTTGAAAGTAGCCCTTTTGTCAGTGGTATTGTACCCCATGGATGAAAGACTTTCCCAAATTTCTGGCATAGGTAATGTGATGATACCATTGAGATCATCCAATTGGAGAATTCTCCTCAAGGATGACTCAGTAACATCAATAGTTACCCCATCCACTGTGGCTCTAAGAGCATCCACAGATTCATGTGTATCTCCATCTTCAATGGTTATGGACTCAACAGAGTTCCAAAACTGCTTGATTTGAGAGATATAGATTGTGGGATTAAGGAGTAAAGCATACCTCACATGAGTAGTGTTTAGAAAATCCACAATCTAATGAAAAAGAGGACCACTCTTGTCGTTTGACTTTTACAAATTAGCCACTTGGTTGTGCTCAACTGCAAAGGTGGTTGATGCCATAGTATCTTTTGATGAAAAATCAGTTGTGTTAGTATGAATTGAATAATGAACTCGCCAATTGAGAGAAAAATATATATATTACTATGGTTTGAGAGTTTTGCGCAAGAAAAAATTATCTATGGAAAATATTTATCTTTAAGAGAATAAATGCAATTAGGAAAGTAGATAATCTTTTAAAAACTAATTTACCCTATTAATATGGAAAGCAGTTACTCTCAACGGCTAGTAAAAAGTTTGTTACTAACACAACAGTTGTAACAGCTAGTTCAACAGTGGTAAAAATAACTGTTGGGAATAAAGCTAATAGTTACCACTGATAAGCTTGTGGAAGACACTGCTGAAGAATGCACTAGCAGTGGAAACACATTACCACTGCTAGTACATATTATTACCACTGCTGTTAGGATAACTGTTATGTATTCGAATATAGAAAAGATCTTCATGTATATTCTATTTTATTAGTTTATCTTTATCTTGTAAAGGACTCCTTGTGCTATAAAAGGAGGTCCTAGGTCATTGTTATAGGTACGTATCAACATTAGAAAGCTTCAAGGTGTAACCCTAGTGATAGCTAAGATCACTCGTATTATTCTCAATAATATTGAAGCTTTGGTGTTAAACTTACAACTGTTCTCACTTGCATTACATCATACAATAAACATTCTAAGTATTGTTAAGTATATTACGCGTGCTTAATAATATAACTCAAAGTATCACTCTAACACAAGGCGTGTGTTTAGATCCTACAATAACACTGGCAGTGGTAACTTTGAACTAGCAGTGGGAATTTTTTCACAAAATTTTCAAAAGCAGTGGTAAAATAAATATATAAAAATTGAACTGCTTTCTTCATAGTTTTTAGCAAACTACCAGCTATTAACGGATTTGATATGTCTTTACCATAAACCGTTTGCTATGGACTAGCCAACTCTTAATCATAAAGAATATGGTGAGTTGATAACTGATGATGTACCCTCCGATTAGCTCGAAGGAACCCCCTTCGAGTCTGATCGAAACCTACCAAATTGAAGGCTCTGGCTAGCCTCCTAAAACTTTATTTGGCGTAAAACTAATCATCAATGATCTAGTTACCAAGTGGGAATTCGCCAATCGAAGGATTAAGCCCTTCGGGGTATCTCTCGATAAGTTTTAAGGACGGAACGATGCCAAGTCCAAATATTGGTGAGACCAAGTCTTACCCACGTCTCCTCTTTCTCTTTAGCTCCCCCGCTAAACCAGGAGGAGTGGGACACTATGCCCTAACAGTTACCACAAGTCATGGGACGCCCCCATGATCTCCTACAAACGTGGAAACACTCTCCATGGCTGTTTTCTTCTCCTATAAATAGTCTTGGACGAGTTTCAGTTCTGGTATGCAATCTCTCTCACCTTATTTTACTACATTTACACTTAAACTCTCATACCGATCACTTATTCACACGCCGGAGGTGGTTCGCAGGGTCCAACCCCTGCGCAATCACTTAACGTAGTATTTTAGTATTTCTTATTTCAGGTTATCTCCAAGCTTGGCGTAATCACAACACCCCTCATTTCCTTTGATCCCCATCGAAGGCATGGTAGTGCAAATTATTGTACAATCAGTGGCGCCATCCGTGGGACCCGCTACAATTAGTCCCGTTATTTCCTAGTAAAATAACCAAGTCAAATACACTCGCTATTATTCTGGCATGAATCCAGAAAGAGAGGTTACACCCCCACCGGGGTTTCTCGTCTTTAACCCCTTTACCCGTAACTGACACCAACAACCTTCCGCCAATCACGGCCTCCACCTTTACCACACGATCGCACCCTGAAATAACACCCAACCACTACGCATCAACATCAGCTAATCCAGAGCCCATCATTAGCCGCGCCTTTGTCGATGCTAATTACGAAGAGCTAGAGTCCTTGTTAAGGGCTCGAAGGAGGCAAGTTAGAAACACGGAGATGCGAAGGGAGTTGGAATACTCCAGCGATGAATATGACGAGGAGATCGAGATGGAACCGAGGCCTTCGGTCCCTAGGGATCATCACCCCATCCTGCGTATTGGGTCTCCTGCGGGTCGAAGGGCTGGAGGAAGGAATGTAGGCTTTGAGGGAGTCCCCGAAAGAACTCCCACTAGGAGGGAAGGAACTGTTGCCGAGGGCTCTAATGGGAGGAGCCAGCAGAGGGAAATCACGGAGGTAAATCTACCTCCACTACTAGCAGCACATCTGGGGAGAACCGAAGGAGGAATTCCGCTGCAGCCCTCCCATGCATCTGGTGTGGGAGGTAACCCAGGTTCAGTCAACACAGGAGGAAGTCTCCCTCCCGTTAGTCTATATCCCCAGTTTCCAGCTCAAAGTTATCCTCCAAACCTTTATCCCTCCATGAATGGGCAACCTGGAAATCAATATCCCTCACAAACTGCCGTACCCTATAACCATCCCCTAATATACCCTCCGTATACCATGTATAATGGTTATCCTCCGAATGCGAGTACACCCTATCCTTTTTACACTAACCAACCCTCTTCAGGGGTACCCCCTCCTTGTAATCCATACCATAATGTTCCCGCAAACATACCACCTTACACCCACTCATACGTAGAGCCCGCAGGCCCTACGACACCCTTTGTAAGATGGATAGAAGACTATCCCTTGCCGGATGGTTTAAAGATGCCTTCACATATAGGTACCTACGATGGAAAGGGGGATCCAGATAATTTCCTGCATTTGTTTGAAGGAGCCATAAGGATGCAGAAATGGGTCATGCCCGTAGCCTGTCATATGTTTACGTATACCCTCCGAGATTCCGCACGTATTTGGTGGAATGGGCAAAAACCGGGAAGTATCATCAACCTTGATGATTTAAAGGCTAAGTTTCGATCTCACTTCAGCCAACAGAAGAAGTTTACAAGAACACACATCACGGTGCACAACATTAAACAGAAGGAGAACGAAAGCACAAGAAATTTCGTTACTAGGTACACCGACGAAACTCTGCAGATCCTAGGCTTACACGAAGAACAACGCATCTCTGGCTTCGTTTATGGCCTACGCAACCGGAATCTTGTAGAATTCTTATCCACGGACCTTCCGAAAACCTACAAAGGCCTGATGGAAAAAACATACATGCGGATAGAGGCCAAACAGGTATCTACCAATGGAACTCCGGTGGAGAACAATAAGGGAGCGAAGCAGCCTTCGTGGGAAGGACAGAAGAACAAACACAAAAGCCATAATAGGTTTACTCCCTACAACAAGGGTCCGAACCACGACTTATTGGGGAACCTCAAGAAGTCTCCGAGAGAGATTTTAGCGACAGAGAAAGCTGCCAAAGCCTTCGAACCACCCCCTCGCATGATGGGAAAAAGCAAGAACCGAGATACTACTAAGTATTGTCACTTCCATGAAGACTTTGGTCATGAAACAAACAGTTGTCGAGAGCTAAAAAAGCAGATAGAAGAGGCAGTAAGAT